>JABXWE010014550.1:0-21159 GCA_014611495.1 Limonius californicus | reverse complement strand
AAAGTGCTAAGGTCAAAAAATATTTCCCACGCAACCAAAGTGAAAGTGTACAAAACGATTATAAGGCCTGTAGTTACTTTCGGGGGGGAAACCTGGACGTTAAGGCAAAAAGACAAATCAAAGTTGTATGTGTTTGAAAGGAAGATACTAAGGAGGATGTACGGAGGAATAAAGGAAGACGGGCTCTGGAGAAGAAGAACTAACAAAGAACTATACGAAAAATACCGTGAACCTGACATAGTAAACGTAATAAAACAAAAGCGCGTGAATTGGCTGGGGCATATAATAAGAATGGAAGAAGCAAGAATACCTAGACAACTACTGTACCAAGAGGCGGAGGGGGCAAATAGAAGGGGAAGACCGAAAAGGCAATGGTTAAAGTGCATTGAAGAAGACCTGAAGGAGATGAAAGTGAATAACTGGGAAGTCAAAGCGGGGGACAGAAAAAAATGGAAAGAAATTTCCCAAAAAGCCCAGGGCCTTAAAGGCCTGTCGTGCCGATTATTATTTTAATTATAAAAATGGAGTCTAAAGAGTTACTCGGTTACATAGGGGAGCACTGCGAACGCCGGTCAAAGGGTATTTGTAGTCCAGCACAATCCGCACTGGTCAGTACTCGAATGGGAGGACCAATATAGTGGCATATGCAACCGGTCGTGCTTTGGAGGGTACGTAAAACCATCGGTCCCAGTTGTCATACGAACATCTTTGACAATCGTAAACCGTGTAGTGGAACTTCTCTTCTCTGTTGAACAGGTTAGGCTACGTGCAAAGAGGGCTCATAGAACCTACTCCATTGTAGGTACCTAATTAACAGGCCATTGGCCTATAATCATGTGATGGTAGCTCAATTGGTAGAGCGCTCGCTTTCTGAGTAAAACGTCGATTCCAGCTTTGGTTTGAAACCTAACCAGCTACTCTGCACATTTATAAAATTCTTGTTGTTTGCAACCCACCACACACAATTTCCCAGTCCGGCTTGCAACAGTAGGATCTTAATGTTAAAAACCTTCTCTGGAATTTATCGTTCGGATTCGGCGTTAAACTTTAGTTAGTTAAAGTTTAGTTTAGTTCATGTTTCTATCTTAGCGCTCAGGAGAAACACGTGACAGAGAAGAGGCCGATACCCAGTAGTGGGACGAAAAGGCTATCAAGGAGGAGGAGGAGGAATATGAGGAGGATGGGGAAGGGGAGGAATAGGAGGAGGGGAGGAATGGAAGGAGGAATATGAGGAGGAGGAGGACGAAGGATATGAAGAGGATGAGGACGAGGGGTATGAAGAGGAGGAGGAGGAGGAGGAGAAATATGAAGAGGAGGAGGAGGAGGAGGAGGAGGAGGAAGAAGAATATGAGTAGGAGGAGAAATATGGCGATGAGGAGGAGGATAAGAAATAGAAGGAGGAATGAGGGGGAGAATGGGGGGTTGGGGAGGGGAGGAGGACATGGGAGGAGGAGGGAAAGAAGAAGTCTAAAGAGTTAAACCCACGCACTCGTGCGTACAACTTCTACAAAAATAACCTAAACAGAGGTAACGCCTATACTGTGTTGCATTTTAGACAGGAAAATGTGCCAAAACAAACTACATACGATATTTTATGACGCATTGACAACAATCTACCTGCTGAATGAAAAGCCAGAGTGATCGGAAGGCTACAAAATTAGCAAAAAACAAAATGAAGAGTGTGGTAAAGATTTTTGAGAACAATGATCGTGGGGCTATTCCTAGTGTAGGAAGTAAATTGAATGTATCGGCTGGATATCCCTGCAAAACTTTAAAAAAGAAGACAAACATTAGATATCGTAAGAAAAAATCCATATCGAGACGCACAGATACTGAAATTTTAGTTACAAAGACGAAATGTGGCCGCCTGAATCAAAATATTTCTGAAAAGTCTTTCATTTTAGATGATGAATCATATTTCAACCTTCTACATTCACATCTTGCCGGTAATGATAGATTTTGTAAAAGTGACGTCTCTATAACTCCAAGCAATATTAAATTCTCATGTAGAGCTAAGTTCGCAGAAAAAAATTTTAGTTTGGATTGCAATAGGTCCGAATGGATTCAGTCATTCTTTTGTCCACAAGTCTGGCTTTGCTATCAACTCACATAACTATTTGAAAGAATGTATTTAGCGTCGTTTTATTCCCTACATTATTATGTATGTATGTAGACAGTGGATTTAATGATTACATAGTATACATACTGTACCAAAAATGTCATCCAATACTTACATAATGAAAACATCAACTTTGTGGAAAAAAAAAGGGATAATTCCGCTAATGTACTGGAAATTCGCCCAATCGAAAGCTTCTGGAGTATTTTAAAATCCCAAGTATATAACAAAGGATGGAGAGCTTGAAATGTTAATCAGCTAATTACTAGAATCTGGTATTGCCTCCGAAAAGTTGGTTCCGATGTTGTACACAAGCTAGCAAAGAGTAGCCAGAATAGAATCAATTTTTAGCGTACAAATGGTCTTGTAGAAACGCAATAACTTCATGATGAGTAGTCTATTATACAGTGTTTCGTATGATATTTAACTTTCATACTAGAAGCTAAAGTGAATAAATTTATTTGATGTTGAAATTAGTATGGATTTTTAGGAAACATCCCCTAATAACTCATAATGTCATGACAATTAGATAACATACTTCATCTTTAATTTTGCTAAGTTTTGTCTTTTCAGTAGTTAAACTGGAGAATTTCTACAATGAGACCTGCGTTCACTAACATTTTCATTACACCATATTTCAGTCAGTGCCACCTCTTGTACATGAGTAGAAACTATTAATTTACAATAACCTTTTCTGTTGATCAAAATAGTTTTTAACTGGGCTGAACCAGTCACGTTGTAAACCTAATTATAATTTGATATTGTGCATAACAAAATTCCCTAACCTTTTCTTACTAGCATTTTTTGGTATTTCAAACAATAAGTGGAAACCCTTTTGTTTTGTATGTATTTCACATCACGTCTTATTACAAAAAATTATTTCTTTTTCAACTTTTTTAATGTAGGCACATCACATAAAACTGTAAAAACTGATCAATAAAAAATAGAAGCTTGTTCCAGTTTTACAAAATGTGATACAAAATAATAATTGGTGATTGCACGGTATAATTTTTTTTTAGTTTTACTTGTATCTTGTACGGCAATGTGGCAAAATGGTAAGTATCAGGGACCTCGATGGGGCAGTGCGAACAAGCGCTGTCAATCGAGGTCACAGTGAAATGCAGCTCAATCAGCTCCGGGGTCAAACCCCGGCTGAGGCGACGACCATATTTCACTTAGTTAAGTATAGCATGCATGTTGCATGAATGGTTAGTATGTAAGGGAAGCCCGCACCCTCCCTGAAGTAATGCGAAAGCGGTTCCGGGTGGAGGAACGGTAGTGTGAATCTGTAAGTATCTAACATCAATAAGACAGTTTTTAAAACAAAAAATATTATTATCTATTTTTATATTTTACTTGCCTTTAGACTAAAAAGATGCCACAGTCAGAATTACATTTCATAGACATTTTGTTGATTGCGTTTAAATTTAATAAAACTGTTGTAAATATTGACTCCCCTAATTATTTATAAATCAAAATAGTAAAAGAATAATTTGTTTAGAATCAAAAACAATGCATTAGATGTGTAATATTTTTTTCAAATGTTGCTACCACTTCTATAAAATTTAGAAAAACCTTTAAAAATCAACAAAATCAATGCTGGCTAGTCATTACTTTGTAACCAGTCTAATAACTGTTTTTAGTTTACCTAGTCAAATGTTATTCAGTCGTTCTAATAATAATATTTGAAAAAGTAAATGTTTTTAATGCTGAACAAATTATTTTGCTCTAAAATTATTGTAGTCACTAAACAATACTAATAAATGTTATTTACTAGCTATTAAAAGTAAGTAAAAATAGAAATCAACTAAATATCAAGAGTAATAATAATTAGTAACCACAATTTATTGTAAAACATAAATAACCGATATAAAAAAGCAATTAAACAGTTATATCCAATACCAAAGTCTCAAGATTTACAGCTTATTAATAAGCAGTTAATAAATGATATTCGCTTACCTTAACCAAATGATGTTGAAACACTTGACTGTGATATTCCGAGTTTAATGATATTTGTTTGGTGGAAATGTCAACCAAATCAAATAAACCACGTGTCACAGCTAACACAAACTGCTTACACCATAAAATACAAAGGTGGTCAACGGGTAGCCAAAGAAGAGGTATGGATGTGGTCTGTAGAAATAAACAGTTATTTAAATAACATATACCTACAGGGTGTTTGTAAATTGTTCAACTTCTCTCTATATAAAGATATCAAAAACAAACTGATGTACATTGATTCTAAACATCTTTGTACACCAGTATGAATTTGTTTTTAAATGGATTGTATATTTTCATATATTTGAAGTGGCCTTAGAAATAATGTATACATAGTAATGTGGATAAATCAAAATTTTGTGACAATATTTTTTAATTTACAATAACTCAATTTTTTAAAGTATACTTTGACATAGAAAAGCACAAACAGTTGATCCACAAGTGTAAAACAAATGCT
Source organism: Limonius californicus (assembly GCA_014611495.1). NCBI lineage: Eukaryota > Metazoa > Arthropoda > Insecta > Coleoptera > Elateridae > Limonius > Limonius californicus. The sequence goes on along the minus strand of JABXWE010014550.1, from coordinate 16,588 downwards.
GGCTGCCTTTATCCAAACACCACAACTAATTTATGTCATCCAAATTGCTAAAGCAGTTAAAAACTTCCTATTTTTTTAATGAAAAACAATCAGTATGTACATATTTACTTTGAATGCATTTACGCCGATTATATACTTATTTATATATTATTATTAATTTATGTACATTAATACCGTTCCCTTCATTTTCTTACTTGACTTTTGTCTTTTGGGCACTGAACAAATATAGTTACAATTTAAAAAAATTGCAGACCGCTAGTAATAATAAACTTACAGCTTATTAGACATCTACAAACACCCTCTAAACTATATTTTTTAATATATTTAAATCAAATAATATGGATTTTATTTACCACCACATGAAAATTTTCAAAATCTTTTCCATATGTGATAAAGGGCGATATAAGAAAATCATTGTAACCCCCAGATAAGGCGACAATAGTAGTCTTTTCTGGAAGCGAAGTGTTTCTCTGCATTTTAGTATAATAATCTGCCATATAAATGTCCATAGCAACGGGTGGTCTTGCATGCGGAGTAGCTAATGTGATAACAAGTGGAATAAGAGTACTGTTTCTTGGAAAAGTAGCCAATAAACCTCTTACTATAATACCACCCTAAAACAAACACTTTATAGAACTTATTTTTAGTTACACTCAAACACTAACCATAGAATGTGCAATTATAACTAAAGATTTTGGAGAGTATCTACGTTCATCGTCATACAATTCTAAAATCCGGGAAATCGAGTGGTTGACGTAACGCATCTGTTCATTGAGTAATGCTCCATTAAGTCCACTTAATTCATTATTTAGATCCAATGTGAAAAAGTCAAAATGATAACCTGGTCGAGAGTTGAGACTCTTTCGTAATGCCACTGACGCAAACGAACGAACTGCAAATCAACCAGTTTAACCACAGCATCAAATTATTACAATTTTAAAATATACCTTGCTTGTAAGAGCCTGCATTTCCTGGGACAAACAAGACAGGAATGCCCCTAAACTGCATACGCCGTGCATACTCTGTAAGTCGGCCTTCGCTGTATGCATACAATCCATATTTTTTATAGAAATTATCGCTCTCTGACTGTATCCTCTAAAATTAATCTTTTTAATAACTGTTATTGACATGTTTAGTTATATTATCAGTTAAAAATTTCAATTCTGACAGGAAGCATAACCTCAACTTACAACAAACTGGGGGTATTCAAACATAAAGGTCATGTCACATCTGTTTTCTTCATGGTCAGTTAGGAACGTTAGCAGGCCCACAAAATAGCCAAATGTTACCACCAGACAGAATATTATAAACCCACTTATGGGTGCCATCCCCACATCTCATTAGTCAGACTCCTTTGACAGGTCAATTACACCGACAACCCTGTAGTAATTTAAAAAACACTGTAAAAAATGTATACCAATTTTTTTCAAAACCGTTGTTCCCATTTTACATACAGGACTGATTGCTAAAGGTGTCTATTGAATTACATACCCTTAAAATATTTTAATATCAAACTAAATAAATACATGTATGTCCTACTTTTAAATAATAGGATAGTAGGTATCAGTACTTTAAGTTTAAAACCGTATCAAATAATTTTTTTTACAAAAATGTATCATCACAATAATACAGAATGACCTTAAAAATATTAACACAAGCCACAATGTTAAAAACTCAAAAATTGTCAATAATTCGTAGGACTTTTCTACTTTCCTCTGGGCGCAAAATATTATCATAATATTGAGGGTCGTTTTTGAAAAGTATTCGTTATATATTTTGAAAAATTTTTATATATGCAGACTTAAAACCGGTTTTTAAAAAAATTTCAGTACCTTTACCTTTTCAGAAGTTCATAGATAATGTAAACAATTTAAATAGTGTACTAGTATTAAAACGTACTGATAGCTAATACATTTTTTTAAGTACTGGCACTTGAAATAGATTAGATTGTGAAACATTCACTAGATGTCTCTTATCTTTGATGGAATTATACAATCAATATTACTCCTATATAACTTAACACACCTGATAACAAAAAAGCTTAGTAAATTAAGCCGATAAGTAAGATTTAATTTTCCTATCAAATTAATTCTGGAAAACTAGTCTAGATGTATCATACACTTACATGACATTCCAATACACTACAACTAGTTTCATATAAACTAAGAGTTTACTTTATCCGCAAGTAGTTAATAAAATATTGATAATTATTCAAAAATAAAATGACAATATATGGTATTTAGAGAAACTTGATAAATAAATCTTTTCTAGTACAAAATTAGCAAACCACTTTCCTTGAAATTTCCCAAACACCAAGCACATGCACAACATTGTATTTGAATCAATCCGTCTAATACCATTAGATCACAATGCTCATATGTTGTGGTAACATCTAAATATTCACATACGAAATTTTTATTTTAAAAATAAATCAGCCACAAACTTAGTTAACTTCGATTTTAAAAGTATAAAGCAAATTTTGCAAACTCGTGGAAGCAACGCAAAACATACAAATAAAGTGGCAACCAAAAGATGAAGAGAAGTATGTACCTACCTGTAAACAAAGTTATATATTTGGAGATACAGACGAATTCAAATTCTGATATAATTGAAACAGTAATACGATTGAAATTATCAACAATTACAAATATAAAAAAAGCGGTTATTATTAAAGCATGAATATTTTATTTAGCCAACTTTCTGTTTTTGTTTGGTGTAAAAACAACCCATTATATAAAAAAATTCGAAGTGTTTACACTTCCCATGGTTCGGAGCCCACGTTACGCTGTAGGTCCTCTATGTCTGTGGCACTCTAAACGCGCGACGCAGGCATAGGAGAGAAGATCGCCACGTCTCGTAAGAGATAAAGCACTCTAAGAAGAGAGAAGCAACAAAAGTTTTTTTTTAATTAATTTTTATTTCTATTTACAATCTCTTTTCCAAAGCCAAATTGATGGTCCGGGATTAATTTCTTTTTTTTGATAATAGGTTCGATCTCTTTGCGAGCAGTTTCTCTAAGAGTTTAGGTACCTAGTTGTGAAAATAAGCAACGAAGGTAAATACATGTTTCTTTCTATAACTATTATAGTTTCAAGAATGCAATACAATAATTAAACTTTTCAGGTTATTTTGTATAGTAGGTATCTTAACAAAAGTTGAATTGCTATTATGGTCTAATACACTATAATCAATAAAACATTAATAGATGTCCCGGAAAATGCAGCGAATAGAAAGCATTAAAGGTGTCGAGTTCCTTCCAATTGATCTGCTTTGGCAGCCAAAAAACTAAAAGCTATTAAAATAAAAAAATAATTACAGTTCAGCTTTATTAGCATAAAAATATATGTGAATACCAAAAATAGCTATTGTAACGTTATGGACCCTTATGCTGTGTTTATCTTTTATTCGTCTTAGGTTCAAATCTAGAGTAGTTGAGCTAAATGCGTGAAATAAAACACCAGAGAGGTTTAATACTTTTATTAACGTAAATATCAACTGCAGACAGTGCAATTCAACTACCCCCGGTATTCACCTGTTCAGGCTAGGAAACTGCAGGAAACCTTAGCCGGGGTAGCGCAATGCGATCCCAAGTAAAACGATGTTCTCTGGAAATTTAAACTATGTGCTCAGTAAAACAAAATAATAAAGATGAAGTTATAGGCCTGTGTGCGGGGTGGTTTTCTGAAGGTGCAAGGTGAATGAGTAAGTAACTTGAAGCTGCAGCTGAGGTACCTCGAAGCACAATCATCAAGAGAGGCCCGTAAACTGCCGAGTTACCTCAAAGCGCTGGCAGATAAATGGTTAATGCAACTTGACGTTGCAGCTACCCCTAAGCGCAATCGCCAAAGAAAGTCGGAAGCTGATGAGATACCTCAAAGTGCTGACAGGTGGAGGGTTAAGGAAACTTGACGCTGCAGCTGAGATACCTCAAAGCGCAATAGTCAAGGGATGCCGTAAGCTGATGAGATACCTCAAAGTGCTGGCAGCTGGAGGGTTAAGGAAACTTGACGCTGCAGCTGAGATACCTCAAAGTGCAATCGTCAAGGGAAGCCGTAAGCTGCTGAGATACCTCAAAGCGCTTGGCAGGTGAAGGGTTAAGGAAACTTGAGGCAGCTGCCGAGCTACCTCAAAGCGGAATCGTCAAGGAATGCCGTAAGCTGCTGAGATACCTCAAAGCGCTGGCAGGTGAAGGGTTATGGAAACTTGACGCAGCTGCTGAGCTACCTCAAAGCGCAATCGTCAAGGGAAGCCGTAAGCTGCTGAGCTACCTCAAAGTGCAATCGTCAAGGGATGTCGTAAGCTGCTGAGATACCTCAAAGCGCTTGGCAGGTGAAGGGTTAAGGAAACTTGACGCAGCTGCTGAGCTACCTCAAAGCGCAATCGTCAAGGAATGCCGTAAGCTGATGAGATTCCTCAAAGTGCTGGCAGGTGGAGGGTTAAGGAAACTTGACGCTGCAGCTAAGACACTTCAAAGCCCAATCGTCAAGGGAAGCCGTAAGCTGCTGAGATACCTCAAAGCGCTGGCAGGTGAAGGGTTAAGGAAACCTGTAACGGAACTATGCTTCTTGACGTTTAGATCAAGAATAATTTCATAACAACTTACTTCTGCTTTTGTAGGCCAAACAGTGGTTATTGGATCGTGAGAACCCACTGCACGCGCGCCCCAATATTGGAAACAACACGAATTTTATGGCCCTATCAAGTCTGGAACTAATAATTTTCCTAAAAATAAGTTAATTATCTGTTAAAAATCTGAAAAACCAAACTAAAAAAACAACTCCCATAATTTAGTGTTTACTTAATACGTGTGTGTGGAAAGTTAACCATGAGGGTATAGTACAACAAAAAAGTAATAATTTAGAAAGGTTATGGACTAAAACCAACCATTTATCACAACAGACCACGCTAAAGTCAGCTGCCATTGCATATCTTGCGTACTTGAGATCTACTAATTCAAAGTCGTATTGTTAATGTAAAGACCTGAAATAAATAGCTGAAAGAAAACGCTGAAAAGGGATGTTTTAAATATGGAAATATAAAATTCAACTACTGAGTGGGTAGTTCTCTTCCAATTCCATTCATTGTATATGAAAGTTGATGTTTATTTTATGTTGGTAGCCCTCATAAATTAGGTCTACTGGTACAAAAAAATAAACATGTGTGGAGGAAGGGCCGTTCCCAAGATCAATAGCTGGGAATAGACACACGTTATTTTCTGCGGTAAAAATGCCAAACTCCAAGCGTGCAGGAAAAAATTATGTGCATGTGCACTAACACACGCCCCGCCACACGCCGGTTTTGCTTGCTATAGTTTTTCATGTGGTTCAGCATGTTCAGGGCCCATAGACGTAACAGTATGATAAGATTTTACGAAATGTTGTAGTTGTGTTTAGTTATAAGAGAAGCGTCAACATGAACAAACAGTATATTACTGAATTTATAGGAATATATAGGCAGCATCCGGCTTTGTGGAAGGTGAAATCCAAAGAATATGTCAATAGAAATTTAAAAAATGCTAGCTAAAAAATTCAATCAATTTGTGGTTCCTTTCGCAAGGAACTTAAAAAAGTAATAAATTCTAGGAGAAATGGAACGTCATCTAACGACATTTACGTTCCAAGCCTCTGGTATTATGACTTTTTACAACGGATCAAGAAATGCCGACGGACAGTATAGAAAATATAAGTAGCCCTCCCGAAAATATCGAAAAAAATGATGATGATGATGATGAACAACTCCAACACGCCACGAAATCCTTTTGAAAATTTCAACGCTCCAGCAATACACTCCAAATGCCACGAAAAAGTGGCGTTTCATACACATAAACACACAGTTTTTCGCTTGCTGTTTTAACCGGCGTTAAAAACTGTGCGAATGATGTGTGAGTTTATGGACCTAGCAGTTTTCTGGAATGCTACACGAAATCCTATCGGAATAACTGGGATGTTAATTCGTGTAGGAAAAAATGTGTGTCTATGCCCAGCTAATGGGGCTTGATTTCCAAACGCCAACTAAATTTCATTAGCAGTTACATTTAACATGAAATATTTATGCTAGTATAGATTAAAATTATGAGTATAATGTCCAAAAGTTCAACTGTCTGTGAGAATATAAACATAATCGCAAATAAGGGCCCCTACACTATAACCCTCAAAAAACTATTTTTTTATCATTAGTCATAACACAACCGTCAGCATTACTTGCAAAATTTATTTGGACTTTGTACCCAGAGATAAAAATAATGTTAAAAAAGATAAAAATATACGAAAACAAAATAAATATAGAACACTAAATAAAATATGTACCAGTGGCGGCTCGTGAGTTAAGAAAGAGGGCGGGCACAAGAAAAAACTTACCTATTTTTTGCACATAAAATCCATTCTCCTATTTTTCATGCTGGAAAAGACGTCTACGACTTTATCAAAATCCGGGATAAATTGGACGAACTTCTTTTCTATTGATAGGGCCGCCAATGCGTTCAGTCGATCTTTTTGCACACAATTAACTTCCATCATTGAAAAAACGTCACTTTCGTCTTTGAATTCAAACGCGCGATTGCGCGAAAACAGCGCTCCAAAGTCCAAATTCAAACGTTGACTGCAAATCGGGACCAATGTGCTCGGTGCCCTATTCGCCTGGTATATCGCGTATAGCGAAGATAACCGATAGGCAACCGAATCTTGCTCTACATAGGTACAAATCAGAACGTTCCCCGGAAAAACTGGGTTACTTATACTTTTAATTTTTAATTATTTATTTAATCTACTCTATATCTATAATTTCTTCTATTAAGATTAACTAAATATAATGCTTATGCATATTTAAAATACAGGTTAACAGAAAAATATTTGTAGTTCTTTTGTTTCTACCATTTGTTGTATATTAGGATTAAATATTTCACTAGTATGAAATTTAGCACAAAAATACATGTAATAAAAATTCCACTTCTGGCTATTGACGATGAGAATTACCAAATCATTCGTAATGTAAGGATAAAGCTACATTAATACTTTAATTTTCGCTGTAGCTTCATCTAAATTATTTTAATTACCGTAAATTCCTAACAATTTTAATCTAGGATTATTGTACTTATTACATTGGGTTACAGTCGTTTTAAATAAAATAAAACAAGCCAGTATAAAATCTATTATTAATATCATAATAATTCAAACCTCTTAAAACATTTGTCCATTTCAAATATTCAGATAAAAAATTAAAATAAGATTCTTTACGATTTATAAAAAATAAATTTTACGTAGATGTTAGCCACAAATACACAAAATGATCATTTTTACCATACAAAATGATAATTTATCATACAAGTTTTCCTAAGTGATTGTAATTTGAATAATGTGTATGCACCTTTAGTATAATAACATTTTATAAAAATAGATTTGTCTTTGCTTTTACTTACTATACATTAAAGCACATGTTATATAAAACCAACACAGTCTTAAAACTTAGCTATCTTATAAAATCTTTCATGTAAAATCGCATACGAGCACCATCTACCTCTTAGTTATAATTCTTATAAAAATAACCTTGAAATTAATTAGCGGTTCTTAATCGCATTGTTTCTGAGCTTTACAATTTGGCCTTTAAGGTTCCCATTAGTTTATCAAGTTTGAGTGCTTTCTGCATGTTACCACTAATCTTCAACTTGCCGGTCATGAACGCTGATGCTGGTTTTAGTTTTCCTGAAAACATGTCAAAGAAGTGTTTGCTGTCCATCGTTAATATTGCATCGGCTTTCTGTGGGGGTTCCCCCTTTCCGCATGAACCGGATCCGCTTTTTAAATCAACAAACCTACAACCAAAAAAAGAACATCAAATTCTAACTAGCACATACTTGTAAATACAAATTAATGCTTATTAATAGTCATCCCATTTATTTAACTTTTTGATAAAAGAAATCTTACCATGTCCCTTTTTCTTCTCCAGTTACAATAAATTGATAAACAGCTTGGGTGCTTTCAACTACTTTAGGGCTCAAGATGCTTTCAATTGTTATAAACAGTCCAGCAATTTTTCCTCCGTCAGTTGAGCCTACTGAAGGCTTCCCTTCTTTGACTGGATTTTTATTAATTATTTTTGAGTACTCATCTCCTTTAGGAATTGTATCATCAACGTACAAATCATAACTTAACTGATCCTTATATTCTGGATTACAAGCATATTGGTCCAAGTTAGATACTCCTGCATTTTTTAAAACTACATCATCAATGAAGAACTGCCCTGTTGGTTTTGGTTCTTGAGTAAAAATACAGTAAGCAGCATCAGCCATTATTTCAGGCTTACGGCTGTGATTTACACCTGCATCCTTTCCCATAAGCATTTCCACAGCTGCTGTGTGGATCACTAAAATATGCAGTTTTAAAATATAACCCAAAAATCTTTTAGAACTTTAGTTCGCTAAATTTACTTAAACAATATACGATATAGATAAATCTAATAATAAAAATAAGGAAATATACAGGATGTCCACCTAGATCATAATTACTCAATACCACCTACAGTATGTATGAAAGTTGGAGAAAATGTGTAATTGCAAAACATGTTCACCGTAAAGCAAAATCATTTTCGTATGTACAAGGTGTTCAATTTGGGTTATGTATGATCTTACTTTTACATTTTAAATACAACTCTATATTCTTACATTTTTGAAACCCTCTTCAGCAGAGGATTAAAACAATACAAGGTTATGTCGGTATAAACCCACAGATTTCTGCATTGTTCAACTATTTAGGTGAACATTGGAAGAAATTTGTAACGTGATTGAGGTTAAATGAATAAAGCAAATGAATTCTACCTTCCATTTTTACCCAACAGAATAGATGTATAATAAATACTGCCATGTTGTTATAACTGATTTATTAAATTTTAATTCACTGGGTGTTGTCACAAAAATTTTGCTAAGAATTCAGAAATGTTGAAAACCTCTGATCTAGCTAACTTTGCCCTTTTTAGTAATTGTTCAGAGATGGACATTACTTGTTTACAGTTTTAAATACAAAAGTTCTTTCAGATAAACATTTACAAGTGAATAAATTGCCGACAAAACAATAAGTATATCAATAATACATAAATTCTCCAATATTATATTGATTATTAATGTATGATATGTTACACCATATATTAATAAAAGTTATTTTAATGGTCTTTCAAATATTGAAATTATATACACGGTTCCATTTAAAAAAATAACAAATTATATATTTTGCCAATAATTATTGCTTATACTATACATTAAGTTGTGGTTTACATGACCAATTGGTTTTGAATAGCACAGCACATTTTTAGATAAATAGCGTAGATTCACTTTATTTGTTTCACGTGAATTGAGTGTTTGAGTTTAGTCCAACATAACCTTACATTATTTTAATCCTTCACCGGCAATCAATCCAAAAAAGTTCAAATACATGAGATTTTTAATTAAATAAAAAGCAAGACCTGTATATGTAAAAATAATTTTCATTTATGAATTTAGTGCTTACGCTTTTCTCTAACTTCAATAATGTAGGAAGTGTTAGGAAAATACACATTAAGTATAACAATTGGGACAGAGGAATCAAAAAATTTTACTTAAATTTTTAAACACAGTTAAGCTTTAATGATTGTTGAATAATTCTTATTTAGTATCATATTTAACCTCCATACGTAAAAGCAGTTGTGGTATGATCAAATCAATACCACACCAATAGAAAACATAGTAATAAGTAAAAAAAAAAAGATTTACTTACTTGTTCTCGGCCACAAAGCATTGACAGCAATATTAAATGGTTTGAATTCTTCGTGCATACCAAGAACACACATGGACATGCCATATTTAGCCATGGTATACGCTAAATGTGGAGCAAACCAGTGAGGTTTCATACTTAATGGCGGTGACAGATTTAAAATGTGAGCATAGGAACTTTTTTTGAGGTATGGAAGACATAATTTAGATCTACAAACAAAAGCATTTATAAATAAACAATTCATTGTGCTTTTTTGGGGTTTAGAGCAATTGGCTCAAGAAACTAAAATTTACATTAAAAAATGGTCAATGTTTATTCTTTCTATGATGATTAGGAAAGCTTATTGAAGCAGACTACTGGAAGCGAATGAGCTTAATTTTCAATTCTGACATTTCGCACCTAACTCTGCTACAAATGGAGAAATCCAGAGGAAGTTTGTTTTGTTAAATAGCTTTCTGCTATTTTACATATTATTTAGACTTTAAATTCTTAAAATTTCGGAGTTCTTTTGAGGAAATATATAAACATTTGGCATGTTTTTTCTCTAAATTTTATCAATATTATAATGTCTGATTAATACAAATATTATAGGTACAGATTTTGTCCACTAATCAATGGTAATTCTTATTCTTAAAACATCTTCCACAATACTTTAAAATGTCTAAAAACAGCTATAATTTTCATGACTAAATAGGAAATTTTTGAAAGTGTTTGGCCAATTTCTCTGGTCGATAACCTTGTTCTGGTTTCATTACACATAAAAGCAACAAAAACATCTAAAAAATAAATGCAATTGCACTGCGAAATTTCCAAATTATAATATTCAGATATAATCAGAACCTTGTATAATAGAGCATATAATTTGATTTTTATTATGCCTTATAAAATGTATTTACATTATTTATAAAAGGATTAATTATAAAACCAATTGTAACTGCAAATATAGTTCCAAATGCTCCATAAATTTTTATATCATACTAAAATCCCCGGTAATTAAATTTCTTTAAAATATTCCACTTATTAATTTTTGTACAAATATTCTTGCTGTTTTATTAAAATTTTAATTAAACAATACTCACACCAAATATGTTCCTCTGGTATTAATACTATGCATTAAATCATATCTCTTCATATGTGTATCCTCTGTCCCTGTCAATGATATGGCAGAGGCATTATTTACAAGAATATCTATGCCACCGAATTTCTTAACTGCCGCTTCTACGGCTGCCTGGATCTGATTCTCATCACGAACATCTACTATACAGGCTAAACCCTTACCCCCAGCTTGCTCAACTAGAAAATACTTCAATGCAACGCACATAATACTTTTCTTCTGAACAAATTTACCTTCTTTAACTGTTGTGTATATAGTTCCAGGCAGTTTTGGATGCGGCTCGGCAGTTTTAGCAGCGACTACTATATTTGCACCATCTCTAGCAGCTTTCAAGGCAATTGCCTTGCCTATACCTCTACTTCCTCCAGTTATGAAAAGTGTTTTTCCTGCTAATTTACTACCAATAAAGAGGAAAATTGTTATATTACTTAAAATCTGTGCATTTAAAATTAAATAAGCTAGGTTAACTTCATAGTTTTACTAAAAACACTTACCCAGTGTTTATCATAATGACTTGTAAAATCAAGTTTGTGTTTAAAATATGACTGGACTATCTGCAAACGAACTGGCTATAAACAGATTGATTAAGACATCTAAATATATATCAGAGCAGAAAAGTTTTAAATTATAAACTATCAAGTCAAAGTCCACCACCACCTTACCACTTTGTACACATCAGCACATTTGTATTTGATTAAACACAATTAATCACAAACAAAATACATATAAACAGGTTATTGTCGTAGCGGTAAATAATCTTACTTACATAGAAAGTAGACTTTTTCTAACTTTTTTTTATATGCTGTAGTAGCACGCAAAACGAGAATAAAATAATAACATATGGAGAAAGAAAAATAACCGGATTGAAATAATATATTCATGTTAAATGCAATTCTTTCACTCAATATGTGTTGAGTGGTCCACTCTTTTTGGTGGTAAGTGTACATGACGCCGGTAGCTGCAAAAGAAAATATACAGGGTGGTTGGAATTTCATTAGCCAGCTTACATCTTCGGTAATATTAGATACAAGAAAAAGTCAAAGGAACAACTTTCTTAGTTACACTTTATCTACAACACAGCGACAATAACATTTTTTCATGGCCTACTAGTTTTTGGGAAAAATGTCCAACTTTGGTATTTCAAATAGAGCACTCTGTATATTTTTTTATTAGACGACTCTGTCTCATATTCTCTTATCATTAATGTATAACAAGTAAAGATTCGCATTTTAATAAGACTAGAAAAGTCAAATACTTTTGCGGCTCGCCAAGTGAAGTAGAGGTGAAGTGCCTCTTCACCTAAAATTTTCATTCAATTGCGAATATTTATTTAAATTACATAACAAATTATTTATCGGCATTACACCTATTAGGGGTCGTTTATTTATGGCATACACACTCGTAGATACAATAAGCTTAGTGAAAACAAACACATTACATTTTTTTGGGTCCCCTTGTATTTAAAATATCAATTTTAAATGAGCCTGAACACAGTGACCATAAAGAATCTTACCTATAACACTCGTGCAATTGTAGTGAAGGGTCGACCTCAAACGTATTTTATCTCTGCACTTATACCTCTGTTGCCATGGCAATGCCTACGTTAATATATACAATTGGTTCACGGTGAATTGCGCAAGTGAAGAGCTCAGTCGCAATCAGCCGTTGAATTTCAACAATTTTGAATTCACATTTTTAGCTGTAGTATTTAATGATACAAAGTGATTTTTTAAAAAGTCAATTGCAGTAGCCTAGGGATTGTCCCGTCTATATTAAGCTTTAGAATCTGACAATATGAAAATTGTAACAGAGAGAAAGAAATCTTGACGAAAAACCTGTAATTTACTTACCTTAATAAATTACAAATCAGTTGCAACTAAATACTTGTTCATTTTCACATTTTGTTGGGCCAAAATTTTTAACTACCTGAACTGTCACACGGTTTAACATACAGGTAAATGTCATTCAAAGCTCATTACAGCTGACTGTAGACGGAATAGCTTCTTTTCTAGGCTTGCTGCAATTGACTTTTTAAAAAATCACTTTGTATTTTCTCTCTTACCGACATATTATTTGATGTTCTCCAATAGAAATCATTGGAGATTAATTTTTGTATTACAAAAATAAATTAAACTATTGAACTAGTTATTAAAGAGGAAAAGGAATGACGATTTCTTTGATACATTCTTCGAAAAGACTAAGCAAATAAAAATAACACAAATCAATATTTCTAAGCGCCCTAAGCGGGAATACGCTAGCCTTACAAATAATGACAGAATAGAATATAGAATTTTGTTTTATGAAGTACTAGATCACATTGTAATGGAAATGGAAGTAAGGTTTCAAGGCTGTGATAAGTTACAATTCATGTCTTTGGCTGATACTACGAAATCGGAAATTCGAACAGTATGATTCGTGTTTTCCGTCTAAACTCTAAAGCATTTGGTTTAGGTCAATTTTATGGCAAAATATTAAAAAAAAAAAGACAGCGTCAGTCTTCTTTATGCCGATGAAAGTTACCGCAATGTACAGACTTAGAGAATTACATATTAGAAAATCTCAATGAGAACAAAGAAATTTTTACCGAAGCCTACAAACTGTTTTGCCTAATATTAACTATTCTGTCGACAAGTGCATCAGTGGAAAGAAGTTTTTCTTGCCTTAAACGAATAAAAACGTACGTAAGAAATGCAGTATCTTAATCTTCTTTGGCAAATATTTCATTCAAAAAGAACTGTTGTTAGAATTAATAAAAAATCAACTAATTTACGAGGACATAATAAATAATTTTGCTGTATTAAGGGACAGAAGGATAGACTTGGTCTACAAAAACTAGGTAAGTTGACATTGAATAATATTTTTTCTATTTGTTATTATTAGGGGTTATAATAGCACTTCACCTATTTTTCACCCGCAAACCGTCACTGGACTGAAAAAATAAAATCACAAGAGTTGGCCATGATCGTCTTTTATTTGGTTTATGAATAACAAAAGAATATCAATTTTAACTAAAATCTTTGCGGTTTAAGAAGTGTTCAAAGTGTTCACCATTACATTCCAAACATTTATGGGTTCTCATAATTAAATTTCTTCTAGCGTTCTGGAACATTTCAGTGTAATCAATTGACAAGCTGCAATTATCTTGTTTATCAGTTTCTAAAGATTATGAAAAGGCGTATCATACACTATATTTTTCAACGTTCCCCAAATAAAAGGTAAGAATTGACAGATCAGGTGATCTAGCAGGCCACGCAACTTCTCCTTTATTACTAATAATATTCAATAAGAAGTTCAAAGACACCTCATTAATTATAGAAGTGGACCCAGCCACATATCATATCCTAATGACTGGAGGTAATGCCAAGCTAAAGGTAATGTGGAATACGGCTAATATATACGATCACGTATATGTGAAAAGGTGTTTTAAGTGCTGGGGCTTTAATCATGTAAATAGTGAGTGTACAGTTGGGCTTATTTGTTCGAAATGTGGAGGGGCAGGTCATAAAGAGGATGATTGTAAGAGTAATAAAGTAAATTGTAGTAATTGTATGGTAAACGTCAAAAAGCTAAATGTTGAAATTAATGTGGAACATAAAAGCACAGACACAAACTGTCCAAGTTACCTGAAAATTTATGATATGTTGAAAGGTAAAATAGGTTATAGTACACAAAATTTTTAAATAAGTTTAGTTTAGCCAAAAATAGTGCCTCGAATCTAAATAGTATTGTGTATCTTAATATTCAAGGATTAACTACTAATATAGATCAACTACGCGACTTTACCTACAAGGAAAACCCATTGGTGTTATGTGTAAGTGAGACCCATGTCACCGAAGAGTTCACAGATCACGAACTAGAAATCAAAGGATACAATATAATAAGAACGAATACAAACAGTCGCCACACAGGCGGGATTGCAATTTACGTCAGGCAAAATGTGCAATTTGTAATGGAAAATAAATTTGTGATGGAAAAAAATTATTGGTTCTTAATGATGAACTTTGTAGTTGAAAATAATAAGATTAGATTGGGTTGTATTTATCACTCTCCCAGTAGTAGCCATGCAGATTTTTTATATTATTTGGAAGATTTATTGGAAAGCTTAATTGACAGTCGTTCAAAATTTATAGTTGTGGGGGATTTTAATTTAAATTGGATTGATGAAGACTTCTTTTATTCAAAGAAGCTTAGACAACTTATTGTAGACTTGGGTCTTACACAGTATGTAACTGAGGTAACTCGTTTAACTGATAAAACGGCTAGTATAATTGATTTAGTTATTTCAAATGTAGAAGTAAATTGTAAGGTTCTTAGTAGACCAGTGATATCTGATCACAACATTATTGTAAGTAAAATAAGTCTACTTGAAACTGTAAAGTACATAGATGAAACGGTTATTAGTAGAGGAAAATTAGACTATAATGCAATACTAAAAAAACTGAATAAAATTAATTGGCAACTTATGTATAAAGTTAGTGATATTAATGTTAAGACTGATATATTTTATGATAATATTTTTAAATGTCTTGATGAAATTGCACCTAAGAAATGTATAGTTATAAAACATGATAGTTAAACCATGGTTTTGCCCTGAAATTAGGGACCTGATTAAAATAAGAGATGATATGTTTAATAGGTTCAAGTTCACTAGGGATATGAATGATTGGATGCAGTATAAATCGTACCGAAATAATGTAGTAAATTTAATTCGAGTCAAGAAAATGCAGTACTACGAAGAAACGATTGATAATTGTAAAAACGACCAAAAGCTTATGTGGAAGACTTTGAGAACTCTAATGACATGTAAAGGGAAAGATACTGTTAGCACAGTTGACTTTAATGGAAAATTAACGGTATGCAAACAGGGCATTGCTAGTAAATTCAATAGGTATTATATTGATAGTGTCATAGATATTGCTAAGAATATTGATGTACCTAATGCTGAATGGAAAATTCGGGCATCCAATAACGATGATACCAGTTCTTTTAACAATTTTAAATTGCTTAACGTAGAAGAGTTAAAAGAAATAATTTTTCATATTAAAAGCAAAAGTAGCCCTGACGAAATTTCTGTGGAATTCCTTAAGCAATCATTTGAATTGATCGGTGAGCCATTGCTGCATCTTGTTAATTCGTCCCTGCTTGAAGGGATAGTACCAAGTCAATTAAAAACTTCGACGATTATACCAATACAAAAAGTAAAAATCACAATTAAATGTGTTGAATTTAGGCCCATTAATATGCTTCCCGCAGTAGAAAAAATTTTAGAAGTGGGGGTGTACAATCAATTAAATGAGTACCTTCAGGACAAACAATTAATAGTTAAGGAACAATCGGGTTTTAGGTGTAGACATAACTGTGAAACTGCAATACAACTGGTTGTATCAAATTGGAAGAATTGCATAGATAAAGGAGAAATAGTTATTGCAGTTTTCCTTGATTTACGTAGAGCTTTTGAAACCGTAAATAGGAGTAAACTGATAGAAAAGCTGCGGGGCTACAAGATTAAGGATAATGCACTGAAATGGTTTATAGATTATTTAAGTTGTAGATTTCAAAAAACTAGATGGGGCGAGTGCATGTCCGATGCTGACCAGGTGGAACTAGGTGTGCCTCGGGGGAGCGTATTAGGTCCTCTTCTTTTTATTTTGTACTTAAATGATATAACGCAAACAGTGAATAAGTGTAGCATGCAATTATTCGCCGACGATACGTTGATATATATCGCAGGAAAAAA
>JABXWE010014549.1:0-13830 GCA_014611495.1 Limonius californicus | reverse complement strand
TTAGATGTTTTAGATGCTTTAGATGCTTTAGATGCTTTAGATGCTTTAGATACTTTAGATACTTTAGATACTTTAGATACTTTAGATGCTTTCCATATTCTTACATACCTTTCGATGCAGCTAGCAGCACTCGTAGCAACAGAAGTATCGATACTTTAAATAATTAGTATGTATGCATTGCCCAGCCTTAGTGTATATGTACATATTTCAAAATATTATTCCATTGTGAAGAAACTTCCACCATTTTCCTGCACTGTACAGTGTACACATGAAATGCTAAAACAACGATAATATTTACAATTTCGAGCTTTTAATAAATTCCTAAGCTACTTCGTCGTTAACAATATCTGGTAAAGTATTGAAACAAAATTTAGAAGAGACTTTATTTTGTTGTTATAATTTGGAATCTGCCTCAATCTATATACTAGTTTTTTCAGTTTAATCTCTATAAAACCGTATAGCATGTTAATAGTAAATTTTTGTTGGCTGTAATCTGTATGAATAAATCAATTTTAAGTAATACCACAAAGCTTTGTATTATTGATTGATTTACGAAAAGCTGTTGCATAGTAACGAATAGAATGTCCAATTTGACAAACTAAAACTCTGACAAAGCATACCTCTGAAAGGTTTTCATTTGATAATTGCATGATTTGAATCTCCTGGGATCCTATAGGATTATGTTACAAATATAAAGCAAAACGAGTCATTTATTTTATTGATTTATAATAGTGTAAATTATTAGAATATTAAATGTAGAGTTACTTTAATTGCCGTTGCTTATTAACCTAATTAAGTATCTAAAGCATAACTAATTTGTCGCTAAGATTACTACTGTATAAAACTTTTCCGAAAATGTTATCGGTTTTGTTTCTGTTATACCGGGAAAATTAGCTTAATAATCGATTTTCATTGGCTGTAATGTTTATGAACAAGCTAATAAGTTAATCGCAATTCTAGCTAGTTTTCACAGTTTTATGTTAAATATAATAAAATATGAAACGATGCTCAATTCTAAGCAACCTTTAAAAAGTAGAAACTAAAAATCGAGGACTTCATGTTTTGTAGGCAAAATAACAAGTTTAAATAAGGGGAAATTTAAAACCGAAGCTAATTAAAGAAATTATTTGCTGCAGCTTCCGAGAATTTCCAGATAATTTCTGTGAGCTGTTGACAGAGTTGGAATAATTTAGCAATTAGTCTTTTATCACGTATTCATGAAAATTATGCTCACGGGAGTAATAATAACTGTTAGCTCACTATTTAGGGTTCAACTCCGAACAATACAGTTCCGCGCACTGGCCGGAAAGTGCAGAATGTTTTTCTGATTCCGAATAAAAGTACATGAAATGCGTTTTAAAACATCAATTCATCTAATAAGAACTTGGACAGAAAAGTTTCTGTGCAAATTTTAAAAGCAGACAGCTGCGCAGCAACTTTAACGAATTCAAAGAGAACAAAATAAAAATATTAGCTTCGAAGCATCAACCTAGTTTTATTATAATGGCCAATATTAAACGGCGCCTCATACTAAAAGCGAACTAAAGTTCTTGTTGACACAGCCAATATATCGACAAAGGTGTCAATTTGTCTCATGTCATCATAAGTACTATTTTCTAGAGCAACGTTATAAACGACTACTTTCCAAACTGTTTGGAGTAGGCTATTTCAACATCCATTTTATTTCTGTTTTGTACATTGTAATCTTCCTTTTATACAGCAAAAAGCTATGTCTAGGTAAACCAATAGATTCTTATAATTAAATTGTTAAAATTAGCGTATAACAAAATCATCATCTGTCCTTTTAAACATACAGGGAAATGGTATTATGGAACTAAATTTAAGTTTTAGAATTGCACTTGGACAGCTCGTTGTTCAGTTAATTTAGTTAAGTGGCGAACACTGTTTCCATTTTAAACTTCCGGTTTTCACGTTGTGTTATCTAAATTAGTCAATGAGGAACTGGAATTAGATTTGAAGTTTGAAATATCTACATCAAAGGCAAACTCACTTTCCGCAAACTCCGCTATCTGCGCAATTCATGTCGTTCATAAACTCACAACCCTTTCAGTGAATCATGTGTCTTCTTGGATCAGCATATTACTTATAAGCAAATATTTATGGTAGAGTTTCGGGTAGCTTTAATAATTTTGATGCAATTATTCGTCGTATTAGCTGTGATATGAATTTGTAGTCAAAGGCAGAAATATGGTTTTCATACCATAAAAAAGTATGTCAAGCTGTAGGTGAGCGTTCAAAGGTCTCATACATTTTCAATACCTTTTTCTATTTCGGTTTTATAAAGCCGTTCTAAGCGCACTGTTTTAGCTTAAAAACAGTACGTTAAGGAGGCCTATAATCGTACTGTTTTTAGTTTGTTTTTTTTACGATGTTGGTAGTTCGATTTGAATTTGAAAGTTTGAAATGTCAGTTTTCAGCCACCTGTCGTGCTGCCATAATGTTTATAAAACTCCCTAGTAATCGATTTGAAACGTAAATTTTCTACATAAATTTATTTAAAATACTCTTAAACTTCCTCAATAGAAAAAATAGTATAAAGAACACGTTTCATAAGACCACTTGTCGCACTCGTCCGTTGAAAAACTCGACGCTTCGCGTCTCGTTTTTCAAACTTGAACTCGTGCGTTAAGAGAAGGCCTTATGAAACTAGTTCTTTAATATACTATTTGAACGTAATAAACATGCTTTTGCTAATGGCGGACAAAGTGTCTGTAGTAGTTTATTCAACTGCTTTGATGTAGAATTCAACATTTAAATCTTATTTTCAAGCAAAATTGTTTAGATACATTTTTTTGCCTTTTAAGTTCATTTAGGAAAAAAAGAAGACATTAATGCTTCTTGATCTTTGTTTTCAAGAGCTAAAAAATACCTACGAATGCTCCAAAAAGAAGCTGCTTGTATGTATAAACATACATACGAGGGTGGTTTATCAAGTACTGTCCCTTTGTGATATAGTTGTAATTAAAATTCGAGGCTAGAGTTCTGATGAAATACCGTTTAAGAAGGATTTATCACGCAGGAAATTTATAATGACATGTACGGAGTGTTGGGTGGTTCTATCCCGTCATATCAAGTAACAATGAATTGGTGCCGGGAATTCAAATTAGAAAGGAAGTAGTGTTAATATGCGCCCGGTGCTACATCCAGTGCCTATTTTTGGTTTTAGTGGGCCCTAGGCTCATATACCTTCTGGGGCCCCCTTGTAGGATTAGGAAAGCATTAATAGCGGCGCAGGCGAAAAACTTGGTGTCAGAAATAGAACAAAAAACAACAACAATAAGTAGTACTGTCAAAAACCAACATTTATATCATTTTGTCAACATAAAATAGATATACCACAAAATAAATAAAATAATAGAACCAACACAGAACACAAAATAATGTCTTAATAGAGAAAAAAAAAAATACAAAACCAACATTCCTACTAGCCTAAAGCGCATTAAATTAAAATATTTAAATTTTTCTTTTGGGCATTTTTATTTCCGCAAATTGGTTTATAATTTCATTAGAATCTATGTTTTCTAGTACCTACACATTTCCTTAAATTGCATTAATTCATTTTCTAGGTCATTTACATCGATATCCTGATTGTAATACTGTTGAATATTTTTAAGACTTGTTTTGAAATCCCCTTTGGAATTATCCACAAAAAATATATTGAAAATATCATTAACAGAATTGTAAGATTCTTGCTTTCTTTTAACTCCATGACTAATTTGGCGCAAATTACAAAAAAAGTGTTTATTTTAAAGTTTTCATGCCTCACAAAACCAATTTCCTCAGAAGAACTTTCCTCAAAACATTTTTTTTCTTTTCCGTATTCTGGTAGTTGAATTTGGATTTCGGATCGTAATAATAATAAATAATAAATGGTAGCTAAATTTATCAAATAATTTTTAAATATAAATAAACTGTTGTTTTAAACAGTTACAGTTGGGTCGAGCGTGGGGCCCTCCTGACTCAGGGGCCCTAGGCACGGGCCTATCGGGCCTATTGGAAAAATAGGCCCTGGCTACATCCCCAAAAACTGTTGTTACTCAAGAACGTATTGATTTGGTCCATGATACGGTACTAAGTGATCGGACAAATTACAGTCAACCATATTGCAGAGAGATGTGGCTTTTCTGTTGGAAGCGTTGAGATAACTTTGCGCGAGAAATTAGGTCTGAAAAAAGTCTGCGCACGATAGATTTCGAATAATTTGTCACCTGGTCAGAAACGGACTAGGTTCCTCACAGCTGAGAACAATATGAGATTAATGGACACGGATTTGGATGGATTTTTGGAAGAATTTGTATCTGTAGATGAAACTTGAGGCGGCCGTAGGCTAGAGGTTAGCGCGTTAGACTTCTACGCTGAGGGTCCTGGGTTCAATTCCCAGTACCGGAACATCGGATTTTTAACGGCCGTTCTCCCTCGCAAGGCAATGGCAAACCAGCGAGGTATTCTGCCTAGTAAATCTTCTCTGGAGTAGAAGTGTTTACACTTCCCGTGGTTCGGAGCCCACGTTAAGCTGTAGGTCCTCTATGTCTGTGGCACTCTAAACGCGCAACACAGGCATAGGAGAGAAGATCGCTACGTCTCGTAAGAGACAAAGCACCCTAAGAAGAAGAAGATGAAACTTGGGTTCATCACTTTGATACACAGTCGAAACGACAGAGTAAGGAATGGCGGAATCGTGAATCCCCACCCCCACGAGAGTTCCTTGTGATAATGGCAACCGTGTTTTGGGATTCTGAGAGAGTTCTTCTTGTTGATTATTTACCACGTGGTCCCACAATAACGGGAAAGTATTTCGCAAAACGCATACCTAAAGTTCGTGACGATAATAAAGCAAAAAAGGCGTAGAAAAATGAAACGCGGCGATCTGTTCCAGCAAGACAACGCTCCAGCTCACAAGAGCTATGTTTTTAGGTTGCTATCCGCAATGCTGGATTTGAAATTTTAGAACAACCCCCTTATTCGCCAGATCTGGCCCCCAGTGACTGTCACCTGTTCTCCGAATTGCAAGAACATCTTCGGGAGTTCATTTTTCGGACGATGAAATGATGAAGGTGGCTGTGAATGAGTGGTTTACAGTGCAGGACAAAGAGTTTTTTCTAAAGACATTCAAGCTCAGTATCAAGTCCAAATTGGGCCTTAGCTTCCTGTAGTATCTGCCTCTATGTCTGTCCGTCTCCTGCCACTCTCTTCCAAACTCGGAGTCCTAAAAGATCTCGTGCATGTTCTTGTATTTCGTTTTCCCATCGTTTTCGTGGTCTACCCACTGACCTTTTACCGTCCATTCGGCTGGTTAATTTTGTTTTTGGTAGCCTTTTTTCATCCATTCTGAGCACATGTTTAGCCCACTATAGCCGTTGTAATCTAAAAAAATTTGAGAGTGGGGGTTCCTTAAAAAGTCTGTATAGTCCATTGTTGTATTTGGGTCTCCATATGCCATTTTCCCTAACTGGTCCAATTATCTTACTCAGTCCTTTACTTTCAAAGATATTAATCACGTTTTTTGTTCTTTCTGTCATGACCCACACTTCAGTTCCGTAACTTACAATAGGTCTTATTATTGACTTGTACACGTTTAGCTTATTATTACGGTGTTAGTTTTTTGATTTAAATACGTGGGACATAGCGAAGTGGGCTTTGTTGGCTGTGGTTATTCTTCGCTAATTTCTCCGTCTTCTGTTTCATTTGCGTTCAGTTCCACCCCCTGGCAAACAAATGTATCTACTGGTTCGACATTGTCTTCTACTATGATTTGTGCCGCTACACTGTCTCTTTTTTGTATCAGTTTTTTGTTTTGTCACGGTAATCTTAAGCCTGATACTTTTAGCCTTTGTTTTTAGTTCTGCGTAGGCGTGGCTTGTCGCCTCTGGCCTTCGGCTCATAATACTGATATCATACGCCTAGGCTGCCAGCTGGTTTGGTTGGTTAGTATTTGATGTTAATATCTTTCCATGTTTATAAAATATTGTAACTTTCTATTAAACTGTGAAAACAAGACACAGTAGAGAGCCGCAGCATAAGTCCTGTAAAGTTCGATGTTTAAATTGATTGTCAAATCAGAATAGTTTACAATAGCTCTTTGGTTGCGTTAAGTTTTTGCCTGTAACGTAACAGTGCTCTATTTGATGTTAATATCGTTCCATGTTTATAAAATGTAACTTTCTATTGAACTGTCAAAACAAGACACAGTAGAGAGCCGCAGCATAGGTCCTGTAAA
Source organism: Limonius californicus (assembly GCA_014611495.1). NCBI lineage: Eukaryota > Metazoa > Arthropoda > Insecta > Coleoptera > Elateridae > Limonius > Limonius californicus. Next base: position 7,592 of record JABXWE010014549.1, on the reverse strand, counting down.
GGTCGATGTTTAAATTGATTGTCAAACCAGAATAGTTTACCATAGCTCTTTGGTTGGGTTAAGTTTTAGCCCATAAGGTAATAGTGCTTTATTGGATGTTTATATCTTTCCATTTTTACAAAATGTGGTAACTTTCTATTGAGCCGTGAAAACAAGACACGGTAGAGAGCCCCAGCACAAGACCAGTTAGCAACGCAATATCTGTCAACAGCAAATAACCATCTCCAGTGGGCTTTCCTTGTTTTAATTGGAGAGTAAGCATAATCTGATTTATTTAAATCTAAGGGAATTCAGAAATTTGTATGCACTAGTGCGTCATTCATTTTTCTATAGCACTTATTTTGGAGATAGTAATATGTGGTTATGAAAATAAACTAAATAAGTGTTCCTTACTGCAAGCTGTAGTAGTTGTCAAAAATGACTTCCACAACTTGCAAACACAAATTAACAAATTTTTTTTATTTCAAAAGCATTCTGTGGTATATTGGCACATCTTTGAGCTGTAATACATGGGCAGTATGGGTAGGTCTCTTAAATATGGTGTTTGTTAGTTATGGAAACATCTAAAGTCTAAAGTAGAGCTACTAGGAGATTTGGAAGCTATAAACCCTAAATAATTATCACAAACTTCCTTCAAATAGTAGTTCTATTTTTGTCAGCTGCCTGCGCGGAAGTACCATCTTGCTGAAAGTAGTTATAGTTTACCGCTGTGTAGCATCGGAAGGTTCAAACTGTTAGTCCTGTATTTTTCCCCAGTAACATATTCTTCGAAAATGTTTTCTAATTAAAGGTCCAGCCCATGTTCTAACTTTTATAGAGTATAGCGTAACTTCATAAAATACATGAGGATTATTACATGTAACACTCTAATTATTAATGAATTCGTATATCCAGTAAGATAAAACGAGGCTTTATGTATATGAAATTCTGTAACTCGCTGTTATACATTAAGTTATTTGTTAACGACTGTTATAATCAGGAGGTATCTGTTCTATTGAATAATTCTCCTCCTGAGAATGCTTTCTTTAAGAGGTAGTTAGATTGTTGTCCATACGCTACTTTACACGTTCAGCGGTCTTCTCATAATAAATTGTTTTGTCAGCTACTTCCAGATTTACGTGTTACACTGCCTGTGTCTCTAAAATAAATTTATATTATTTCTGAAAGTGCAGTAGAAATCTACATTAACGAAAATTATTTTAGGAAACTTCTGATGAAACTCGTCAATAAAAGGTGGTGCTCCATAAATCCACTCACGATTTTAATTTTAACCATTGCGGAAACAAGACTACTGTAAAAAATGATATTCAGTTGAAATCAACGTGGCAGATTGTAGCATCGTAATTAAAATTTATACTTTGACAATTATCAGGCAATGATAACACGATTTAAGCAAACCCAAATTTGGTTCAACAAACTGTATTTGCTATTAAATGATTGATGTTTGGACTAGAATTCCTGGAAAAATTTGAAACCCTGAACTTCGGCCTTCTGCAGAATATTTTGTTCCCTCAAAGAACTCTAAAGGAAATTTTACCCATCAACCGAAATGAAGTTGGCATTACGTGCACGGCGCTTTTAAAATCGTTACAGCTACTGAACTGCAATTGAATTTTAGGTCGCCTGGAACGCCAGTTGAAACTATATCTGGACTGCATTCTTTCTAATCAAATTTGCGGCGTCCGAGATTATAGCTAGCCTAAAAAATTTGTGGAAAATATACAATACTGGAAATATGACCCAATTACACTTACACTGCCGTTTTGCTGTGAAATATTGTTCTTTACTTCAGGTGTGTATTGAAACATCATTTAAAACATCTTTTATAATTTGATAATAAATTGGAATTACGAAAATAAATTTAATTAAAGCTTGAAAATATTGAAAAGGTCGTTAAGTAAACAATTACGTAAAATGCAGTGCACTCCTTGCTGATTAAAACGCAAAACTACATCAAACAACCGGCGAACTATTATAATTAAACTTGGGGCTGTAGAATGTTTGCCACTACCATATGTGGCGCTAATGCATTGTAATTAAGTTAAATGTAGTTTAGTAAACCGCTTTCTCCACCCACAACATTCGACATCCACACACAGGGCACCGTATGACAACAAGAATAGAATCTCTCGAATGAATCGTGTTCGAGTGCACGTTACCCTTTTGTTAAGAGCCAATAGATTGATCTTCAGGAAAAGTGTTCATTGAGGTGTCAGGATGTGTAAACACATTTTGTCCCCATTCAGAAAGAAGAACAGTTATAAATCGGATTTCTATTCCACTGGGCGTTTTCCGTACTCTCGTCTCAATTCGATATACGTTGCACTTCACTAGAACAATTTCATCTAAATAGCTTAATCGGAATGCAATTCTACCAAGAGATGAAAGAAGTAGTTCGAATGTAAGCTGACACAAAATAATGTTTGTACGTAGGGTTTTTACTAACTCTCTCTTTTTCTGTACATGGGGACTCGTTTATAAGAGATAACGGATAGATTTAAATTACTCCTGGGCTTTTGCTGAAATTGTAACTGCATAAAGTGTCTAAGAGCAAATTATAATATCCGCATAGGATAAGGCCCAAAACCAAAACTTTCCAATTTATTACAATTTTTTAGCAATAGTATGTTTATTACTTTTCAGTGACATAATATATATACATCCAGTTTTCTTTGAATCGTAATCAACCTTCATGTTACTTACATATACAGTGAGTTTACGATGAAATGAATAAATTCAATAAAATAAAGCAATTCTTTTTGTTGAAGAACGCTCGGATACGTTAAATTATATTAGTTAATTGGCAACTCTATATTACCTTCGGGTTTTTTCCGGAAGTGACACCCACTTTCTTATTTCAATTGCAACACATAGTATATTTTAACGGATTTAGATAGATAATCAATAAACTTTTTTAGTAATAGCAAATTTGACACATTTATCATGACAATTTACAGAAATATTGAACAAAATGTAATTTGATAATCTTATATTCTGGAGACTGTACTCTGTACATACAATGCAATTTTATTTAGAAATCGTTGCTGGCTAAAATAGTGTCTTCGTCTGTGCATGAACCTTCTATATGCGGGCATGAAAACAAATGCTGTTGATCTTGGGTCGTACCACATTCACAAATATCGTCTACTCTGTAACCCCATCTCTTCAGATTACTTTTGCGACATGCTACGACCCTCTCCAATCTATTAAGGGTTTTCCACGTTGGATAGTCCAGGTGGTTACCAGCAGCCAGCTCCTCCTATGGCTCTATCCACCTGTGTTCCGCCATCTCACGCCACAGGTTAAGGTGGCGGCTTTCGCATGACTCTTCCAGAGGTGTTATCTTCTGAAGAAAGCTTTTTCGGGACTTCAGTCTGCATCGCTGGATCTCGTGTCCATATAGGGGATGCCTGTGGTCGGTAGTTTGCTTTTTCCTTTCTGCTTCCAAGGGAACACATCTTGTGATGGCAGGTGGAACAATACCACCTATAGGGTAGATTTTCTCGATCGGTGTCGGCCTCAGGCATCCTGATATTATACGAACCGTCTCGTTAAGTGCGACGTCAACGTGCATGGTATGTGAGGAGTGAGCCTATACAGGTGTGGCATATTCTACAGCGGAGAAACACAATGCCATCGCCGAAGTTCAACGTGTGTGGGGTTGCGCTCCCCATTTAGTGTCGGTGAGTTTTCGGATTATGTTATTTCTAGCGCATACCTTTCCTTTGGTCTCTAGATAGTGTTTCCGAAATGACAGTGTTCGGTCTAATCGGATTCCGAGATATTTAGGCGAGTCATTGTGTCTAACTCTAGCCTTTGCCACACTATATTTAGCTTTCTTCTTGCTTCTATGTTTTTGAGATGGAAGGCGCAAACTTGGGTCTTAGTAGGGTTAGGTTTGAGGTGGTTGTTCTTATAGTACGTTGCTAAACCATCAAGGGCAAGTGTTAGTTTCTTCTCTACCTCTGCAAATTTCGTTCCGTGGGTTCCGAGGTAAACATCCCGTTGGAAGTTGATGAAAATCTTCACGTGACAGTTTCAAGGAATTATGATTTGGGAACCGGTACAACCTCTAAGATATTCCGACCAGCAAAATATCACCCATATAAACCCAACTTTGTCCATGAGTTGTTACAAGGCGACTGTAGGGTCGAATTCTGCGAGCAAATTATCAGAATGCGTAATGAAAATCTTACTTTTATTCAGAAAATAGTTTTTTCAGATGAGGCTAGGTTCTGCCTAAATGGTATAATAAATAGGCAAAATGTCAGGAATTGCGCGACAGAAAACAGGCACTGGATGCAGGAAGTGCACACTCAGCGTCCTCAGAAAATTAATGTGTGGGCGGGAATCGTGGGTAATAGATTTCTAGGATCATATTTTTTAAAGGAACGCTAAACGCAGAAAGCTATCTGGAGTTTTCTTATGAACATTTCATTCCTGATTTAGTTGATTTAGTTTTTGGACCACACCTTCTCCAACAGTTGGATCAGAAGGGGGACCACTTGAATGGCCGGCTAGGTTACCTAATATAACACCTTTAGATTTTGTATGTGAGGTGATTTAAAATTCAAAGTGTACTGCTATAAACGAAATATCCTGGAAAATTTAAAAGATCAAATGCGCCAAGAAATCCGACAAATTTCGCCTGATATTCTTCAAAGTGTCCAACACGATACAATTGTTCGACTTGAGAAAGGCATTGAACTGAACTTGCATCAGTTTGAACATTTATTTTAAAAGTTTATTTATGTTTAAGCTATCTGTTAGTTACTGAAAACGTTTATTGATAACCTATCCAAATCCGTTGCAATATACTGGACATTTGAAATAAGGAAGTTGGTGTTACTTTCGACAAAGGCGGAAGTGGTATTGAAATTAATGATAACTATATATGGGGTGTCTGAAATTTAGTAGTAGAAGATTTGGTTAAATAGAAAACTGATTAAATGATTTATCTGCTATAGTGGAAAACCTAGAATTGATAGATGTTCAAAAACTTTATAACTATCATTATTTCATATAATTGAAATGTTCAACAACGAGTTGTTAGTTGTTAGTTGAATTTTGGACTCTATAAGTTGAACATGCTGTGAAACAGCAGTTGCAAGAACTGTAAGCTTTAGCTAAAGTTCAATATTTGACAATTTAGAAGCAAATCGGTTTCATCCTCACACATCACGTTAGTGCAACACCTTACTGAAGATGGTTACCCAAGCTGAGTAAATTTTTGTCAATTTTTAAGAAACGAAGTTATTACTGATCCACTGTTCCTACGAAATATTATATTTTCTGACGAAGCGACGTTTAGTAACAATGGATGTGCAAACAGACACAATTGCCATTTTTCTTTATAAGATAATCCATATTGGATTCGGTAACCATACTTTCAAAGAATTTTTACTGTACATGTGTGGCGTGGTATCGTTGACAACTTTATCGCTGGTTCAAACTTCTTTGAGGGCAGTTTAAATGGGGAAATGTATCTACAATTTGTATAAAATGATTTGCCTCAATTTTTAGAAGACATTCGTCTTTACGTTTACATTAGACAGCGTATGTAATTTGAAAATGACAAAGCATCTGCCCAGACCATAGAACTGAAGAACTACTAAGGAGAAGCTTTCCATAACAGATTAATTGCAAGAGGTGCAATTCATCCTTGGCCTCCACGTAGTCAAGACTTGACTCCGTTAGATTTCCTTTTGTGGGGTAAAGTAAAAAACGATGTCTACGAAACTCCTGTAGAAACCCAGGAAGATTTACGTAAAAGAATTATTGAATCATGTGGGTCAATCACCCCACACATGCTAGCTCGTGTTAGCAATTCTCTTATGCGGTGGATTAACTTATGTGAACAGCAAGGTGGACGGCAGTTTGAACATTTATAACGTCATTACTTTGTTTTTCTTTCTGGTTTTATTTAATTTTTTTTTAGTGTTTTAGTACATCCAACGCAAATATTTTGATTTTTATTAATTTAAACAATGTAAAGTTTACTAAGATATCTATGGAATATAAACAGCTGTAATGTGTGTAGCCTACCTACATGTTATAATAATTCTTAGTGCTGTCAAACGATTCCGAGTCTAGAATCGGAATCGGTTCTTTAGCTTTAAGAATCGGTTCTGCGGCGTCGTTAAAATCGATTCTCGATTCTAGAATCGAAATCCGATTCTAGAATCGCGAATCGAAATCCGATTCTAGAATCGAGAATCGAAATCCGATTCTAGAATCGCGTTTCTAAATCCGATTCTAGAATCGCGAATCTAAATCCGATTCTAGAATCGAGAATCTAAATCCGATTCTAGAATCGAGAATCGAAATCCGAGTCTAGAATTGAGAATCGAAATCCGATTCTAGAATCGAGAATTAAATTCTGATTCTAAAATCAAAGATGTATTTTCGATTCTAAGAATTGAAAACTGATTTCCTAATCTAAAATCTACGATTCATTTAGTTTTCAAGAATCTGTTTCCTACTCTAAAATCATCAACAAAGATTCGTTTTCGGGTCGAAGGATCGCAGAAATAAAGACAAAATATTTTGGAGTACTGATAATCGTTCGCATCCTTCTTACTAAGGTAATCTTAAGCTTTCTATTTAAATAGGGGTTTTAAATGCCCAGTTCCTCATGTGCGCAAACCTTTTCTACTTATTGCAAACACCTGCTACCTAATACCATTTTGCGGTTGAAATATTCTTTATTAATAGGTACTATAAGCGGTTTGATGTACTTATTTTTAAATTTAAACAAGATATTGGTTTAAAACGTATTTTACTTCTACCGAAGTATGGAAAAGAATCAAGGCAAAAAGCTACCAAATAAAAATCAATTATGCTGTATGGTTTTCTAACGAAGGCCCCCCACCAGTTTTTAAAAATGTTGACTTTAATGCCCGATTACTCAAAAACAAAATCACCATGGCAATAATAATTGGACTCATTAAACAGGCGAATAAATGAGGCTACGGTAGGCGGAAAAAATCCTAGGGAAATAAATTCTCGGAATAAATACCTGAAAAAAAAACCTCGGAAAATATCCTACGAAAAAATCCTATTAAAAAGAACCATTGATAAAAAATCCTTACAAAAACAGCTAGACAAAACATTTTAGTAATTTGTTTTCAGTTGTTTTAGAATTTTAGTTTTGATGTATTTAGAAACTAAAGTATGCACTTAAAGGGAAAATGTTAATATTTGTTTTAATAAGTAGTAGTAAGTAATTACCCACTACAGGCAATCTAAGCTAACTTATTTTTGCAACCCTTTAAAATTATAAATAATATACTTAAATAAATTGCAGTTAAATAAATACATTGCATCTTATGCAGCATTAAAACTTTGATAGCGATTATCTGGAAACCCTCTTTTATATGGCATGGACTTTTATTTATAACCCGTTGTTGAGATTAAGCCCAAGGCGCGTAGAAACTTTCATTTTTTGACCAAAGTAGCTTTTGTGCTGAATTTAATTGCGGTTCTATGGTCTAAAGAAAATTGATATATTCGCATAATTAGAATAGTTAAATCAAAAAATATAAAACCCTGCGCTAGAAATGAGCGACCGCCACTTGGACGCGGCCGCTGCC
>JABXWE010014547.1:0-10946 GCA_014611495.1 Limonius californicus | reverse complement strand
TGGTTCACAAACACGTGAAAGAATTAAAAAATTAAATCATAACATAGGAAACAGTACAAATTAAACAACGAGCAAATAACTCGACTCCAAAATTAATAAATAATCCAATTGAAATCACTTCCCTGAGAGCTGCTGAGTGGAAAATCCCGTCGTGGCTTCACATTCACACGTGCGGTACAGCTTTGAGTTCCAATTTCTCGCAGACAGCGAATTCAAAACGTAAATGTGGCGAAAGCTTACAGCCCCCAACTTGTTGACTAATTAAGCTTACACCCCCAACTTGTTGTCTAAATTAATAAATAAAGAATGCGTTAGCCTAGCATGTTCAAGATAAAAGATGAAACTTACCAATCGAAAATCTCCGAATGACACTAACACAAGAATTAAACGACGAATAAATCGGCCAAAGACCCACATCGACTCTCTTCAAACTAAATTAGAATTCGATGTATTTACAGATGTCTTCAATATAACGAGAAAAATTCTCAAGTACAGAATACTGAAACAGAAGACTCTGGTTCGACGCTTAATGCACTTGTCTGTCTCACGACCCAAAATGGTCGCCGGAAATGCACAAAGTTATCCAAAATCTCGCACAGGCGCGATTCATAAAAATCAAGTGAGGAAAATGGGTTGCAAACCAATCAGGCGAAATTACCGTCACACAATATCTGCTGTCGTTACAGAAATACTTTGATATTTAAAATTAGTTATGAAATAATTTTATTGTTCGAAAGTGCCTTAATGAAACACTTTAACCACGTATAACTGATGTTATTTAACATCTAAATCGCCTTTGTAGAATTGCGCAACATTGTGGATATATCATTGACATCCTTTTTGTCCCACTGCTGGGCATCGGACTCTTCTCTGCCACGATTCTCCTCAGCGCTAAGGCAGAAACACGGGGGATCTACAGTTGAAAGTCGAATACGAACGATAGAAATTCCAGAGAAGGTTCTTAGCATTAAGACCCCACGGTTGCAAACTGGATTGGGAAAATGTGTATGGTGGGTTGCAGACAAGTTTTTATAAATCTACATAGTAATGCTTAGGTTTCGAACCCAAATCAGAATAGTCGTTTTCTCAGCGAGCGAGCGCTCTACCAACTGAGCTACCATGAAACCATGATATATTAACAATCATCATCAACATCACCATCATCATCTGACATGGAGATGACTCGAGGGTCGATCCTGGATACGCCAGGCCCACCCCATGCCAGTAGGTGGGTAGGAACTTACGGGATAGGGTGGGATCGGGTGGGGCATTACACAACGTTGGCATGCCTGCAATGTATACCGCAAGGCACCGCTGCTGCAATGCCGGGTAGTTAGTAAGTTACGCATCAATGGGATTTTGAGTTTCCTAATAACTTAATATTAACCCCAAATTGTATTATTTCCACTTAAATTTTTGTCGGCTCTCGGTTCCTCTTCCTTCTTTTCCAACCTTTCTCTCTGCTGCTGTCGTCTAGGAGTCCATCGTTTCCTTTGCCACTGGTACTTGTTTCGTTCCTTCTCATTTGTTGTCCCCTTCCCCACCCTCTTACTGCTTCTTCTTCTTCGTTGTCCTGTTCTTCTTCATTCGATTCTTGATCAGATTCTTCACTCAGTGCGTATACTCTTCTTACCTCTCTCCGAATATCCTCTTTTCTTCTTGCACAGTGCTCCCATGTGTCTTTAGGTATGCCGGTGTTTTGGATGTCCCCCTCCAGTGATGTATTCCACGTGTAGCATGGTCTTCCGATCTTCTTTTCTACCGTTTGCATGTCATAAGCTTGTTGTAGAGGATGCTTGGCCAGTCTTCCTACAATATGCGCCCAGTATTTAATTCTTGATGTAGTGAGCCGTTTAGTTATTGTTTCCCTTCTAGAATTCCTTGTGCCCGCGAAGTGTTTTCTTCCCCCGTGGTTAGTTGAAAAAGTTTGAGTATTTTGTTTTCCATACTTCGAAGTGACATTCTGTTGGCTTTCGTGATTGCGGTGGTTTTCAATACGTATAAACCAGTTGTGGGTATGATGGAATTGTATATTATCTTCTTTATTCCGTTTGGTAGTTTAACTTGTTGTAGTAGAGAGGGTTCTATTTGCTGTTTTCCCATGTCCTCTTCTCCAGAGCCGTCCCTATAGTCTATCTGTTGTACTAAACTTTCATGCACTTTTTACCCACTACTCCGTTTTGGTTTCCCTGTCCCGCTTATACGCCTATGTGTTTTTACCCCGTGTTTATATATATATATATATATATATTAGATTCGACTAGACTACAATACTAGACTACTTGATCACTTAGCTGTTCTCAGCCTCTCGCCCTCGTTTGTGCCGGTTTCCTTGTTGTTTTTTTTGTTGACCTCTGCCCTTTCCCCTTTGATCGGTCCGCCAATCGAGCAGGAGGTTGCAGGTTCACTTGGTCGTTCAAACACCCTCACTTCACACCCTTGGTACTTTCCACACTGAATAGTTTTCGAGCACGTCTCGCTAAGTTGCTTTGTCCGAGAGAGCCCAAGGCATGTCCGTTCACATGCTCGTCGTAAACGGGCAAACCGTACGACTGGATTAACTCATTCAAAATTAGTTGAATAAAGGTTTAAACCGCTAAACTAACTGACCTATTAACTTATAGAAAGAAATTGGGATTTAACTAACTATCACTAGTGCAAGAAACAAAAGGAAAAGTTGACTATTTGAAAGTAGGTAATTTAGATAAAGTTTTAATCGCTACACTAACTTACCTAATATTTATGAAGTACACTGAGTTTTCACTAAGTAATCTAATGAACTAAACAAAATGTATGAATCGACTAACGCAATTTAATAGGTTGAGTTTAGGCGAAATACCGAATGACTTAAACAAAAGAATGATTCGACTAATTCAAAATTAAATTAAATGCGATTCATATCGCTTAACTAATGGACCTATTAATTTTTAGTTTTAATGGAAATAACTGGGTTTTAACTTCCTGGAACTTTTAGCCCACTTATCCTATTCTAGAAACTTCTAACAACCTGAAACCATGATATATTAACAACGACTATTAATCATTGTTATAAAGTGGTGGTAGTTCAGTAGGCAGAGCGCGCGTTTCTGTTCGTAAAGTCGACTATGGCAAAGGTTAGATTTTCCAGCACAAACTAGCAGCTTGTAAAAACCTTGTACTGCAACCCACCACACACAATTCCTGAATCCGGTTGGCAACCCTAGAGAAAATCTTCTCTAGAATTTCTGTTGTTCGACTTCGACGTTAAACTGTACACAGGTTTCTAGTGTTTCTTCCTTAGCGGTAAGGAGAACCAAGTGGCAAAGAAGTGGCCGGTGTCTAACAGTGGGGTGAAAAGTCTGTTAACGAAGGCAAGAAATAATTAGTTAACTTGCGTTACAGCTGTTCTACAATGTAGCCAAACGTCCTATTCGTCTATTCTTTACCATACTATGAAATTACTCTTCAGAACTGGCTTTTCTATTTACTGAATCAAATGCATTCTAAAGGTCGACCAACTCAAATTGCGCTCGGTTTTCGTTTTTCATTATTATAATCCTTCATACATGATAATCCCTCTTAGATTTGTCTTATTGTTCCTGTAACTACCTTCATTATTCTCTCCAACATTATTTTGATTACTATGATGCTGGGTAAGGTAACTGAGCAAATTGTTCTTCGGTTCCAAGAAAATGCTCATACCTGCTCATTCCACTGGAATTACTTTATTTAGATTTTATTTATTAGTGTTACGAAGAAGTCAATTGTTACTCTTATTCTGTTTTCAACAGATAAAATGTTTATTCTAGTAGCTTTTTCTTCTTCTTCTTAATTCGCCTTCTCCTGTCGAAGGTTGGCGATCCATCTGGCAATCATCGTTCTAGACATCGCTGCTCTGAAAATTTCTGTTGAAGTGCAGCCAAACCATCTTCGTAAGTCTTTTAACCAGGAATTTTGTCGTCTTCCAACTGATCTTCTGCCTTATATTTTTCCTTCTATTATTAGTTTGAGTAACTCATACTTCTCCCCTCTCATTATATGTCCTATATATTTCGTTTTTCTTTCTTTAATAGTGATTAGGAGTTCCAGGTGTTTCCGCATTCGAATAAGCACCTCCTCGTTTGTTATTATTTGAACCCAGGATATTTTTAGTATGCGCCTGTATAGGTACATCTCAAACGCCTCCATTTTCTTCTCGGTTAATGGATCCAGAGTCCATCCTTCACACCCATAAAACAGAACAGAAAGTATGTAGCACCTGATCATGCGCACTTTGATGCCAGTAGAGCTGTGATATAATTTTAATCTCCTCTTTGTCGATACCAGTTTTATTAAGGATTTCTATAAGTTTGTCGTGTTTTACACTATCGAAAGCTTTTCGATAGTCGATGAAGCAGGCATATACGTTTATGTTCTTATATCTGCACCTCTGCGTCAGCACGTTTAGAGAGAAGAGTGCTTCGCGGGTACCATAACCATTCCTGAACCCAAACTGTGTTCTATCTACTTGGGCGTCGCATGTTTTGTAAATGCGTGTGTGTATAATTCTTAGAAAGATCTTGAGGATGTGTGACATGAGACTAATCGTTAGATATTCGTTGCAGGTTGACGCATTTGCCTTCTTCGGTATAGTTATAAATGTTGATTTTAGCCAGTCGGAAGGTATAATACTTGCTCTACGAATAGTGTTAAATAACGAAGTTAGTATCTCCAGCCCCTTGCCCTCTTCATCAGCTATTAATTTAATTGCCTCCGTGTAAATGTTATCCGGGCCAGTTACCTTTTTGTTCTTTTGTGCTTTGCTCGCGTGAATTACCTCACTTTTATTAATTTCTGGTCCCTTTTCATTTAACTCTCTATTTGTATCTGGCTGGTTCTCTGGTCTGTTGTCATAGAAAAGTTCCTGTATATACTGTTTCCATCTATTGAGTTTATCTGTTATCCCTATGATTATTTCATTATTATCGTCTTTCAGGATTGTTACAGGCGGTTTCCGACGTTGATTTGTCATTTCTTTGACTTTTTTTGTGTACATTGAATAGATCGTATTTTTCTTGAAGGTTTTCTATTTGTTTACATTTTTCGGAAAGCCATGCTTCCTTTGTTTCTCTACATTTTTTGCGGATGGTTCTATTCAGATCTTTATATTTCACAGGTATTGTTTTGTACCTTCTTCTTTCATTCATGAGTCCCAGTAGCTTTTTACATTTACATATTTTCTAGCGCCTTTAGGTTCTTCTCTTGTCATCATCAAGATGATCATCGTCATCATCATCAATGAGCTGGTAACATTTATTGCTGGATACAGGCCTATCCTAGGCGGTTCCGTGTATCTCTATTCAGGAAATTTTGATTCCTGTGCCCTGCTATTCTTTGTATGTCATCTTTCAACGGGTTGGTGCTCTCTATCTACTTCTAGCTGTGCCTGTTGGTCTATTTTGTTGAATCTGCGTGGCCCACCTTTCGGCCTTTATTCTGGGTGTGTGTAAGGCGCACGTCTATTTACATTTTCTTACTGTTTCTGTAATGTCACATAGTACTTCTATTTTTCTCTTTATATTTTCGTTCCTTCATTTATCCTTCTTTTTATCTTCTGATGTTGTTTCTAAAAGTACTATCTCCATCACTCTTTGAATTATTTTCAGTTAACATTAACTATTCGGGGCCATAGCCTCAAACAGTTAAAATACACTGGTGCCAAACATTTCGTTTTAAGCATGCCGGGATTGAACTTCCAAATATGTTATATAGTCTACCGAAAGCTGTTAAACCCAGATCAATTCTTTTATTGATTTTGCTAGTTCGACTGTCTCTTGAAATTGGCATATCATGTTCTAGATACACATTAGTGCCTGTTCTACTACTTGTTGATTGTTTCACCTAATACAATCTCCGTACGATTTGAGAGTTGTTGAAATTTTCTGGTCCACTTTCTTTGGTTCTGATTTCAACTCATTTATCTTTGTTCTGGCTTCTCCAATGGCTTCTGCAATTGAGACAATCCCATTTGCGTAGGGTAAGTGATTCAAATTTGCACCGTTCATGTTAATTCCTATTTGTTCCCCGAGAAGTCTTTTAAAAATGTATGCTCGGTTGCAATAAATAAATTGGATGAAACTGTATCTCGTTGTTGCACACCTCTGCTGAATTTAATTTTTCTCAGTAGTTTCTCTCCAACTGACATATTAATTTCGAACCGCTAAACATAGAGATCAGAGAAGCCTACACTAGAAATAGGATCGGCCGCGTTTTTCACAGATGGATCCAAAATAAATACGGCCATGGATATAGGCATTAACGGCCCTGGTGTAAGGTTTTCGAAAGCTCTGGGCGAAACCCCCCTACCATTTTTCAAGTGGAGACTCATACCATAGATGTCTGTGCCCAAATATGCCTCAGAAGAGGCTATAGCAGAGCCAGAATCTATATATTATCAGACAATCACGCAGCATTCAAAGCTTTGAAGTCTTACACTTTTGAGTCTGAAATTGCTTGGGAATCTACAAACTATAAACCAGCTGGCAAGAAACAACAGGGTATCATTGATGTTGGTGCCTTGCCATAAAACCATTACTGGAAACGACACAGCCGATCTTCTTACTAGAACAAGTGCGGAGTTTCGTTTCATTATTCCGGAACTTTCCTATGCAGAAAGCCACATTATGGCTGGAATCAATATATGGGAAGAGGTCTAAAAGTCTACCTATTAAAATATCATTCTATATTTAAGAAAGGCGAAGAAATTTATTTACCATTCGCCAAACACAGTGCGAAAGTTGCTGGAACTCAGCAAACAGGAGTTAAGGAAAATAACCTTCCTCCTTACTGGACGTTGCCCAATAAGATACCATCTCAATTTAATGGGCAAAGCTGAAAATATCTTATGTTGATTCTGTGAAGCAGCGACTGAAACGGCGGAACACATTCTTTGCAATTGCAAAGTTATAATCCGCCAAAAATTCAATACCTCGGAAACTTGTACACAACACCTGAAAAAGTGAGGAAAATAGCTCCCGGGAAAGCCCTAAGGGTCGTAAGAGATTTAGTACTTGAAGGGTTCTTTTAGACCAGAAAGGTTTAACAAAGATCTCAATAGGTTGAAGTGGGGAGAGGCAATTTCTGCCTGAACGACCTCCAATACAATCTACAAATCAAACTAGAACAGTATTACAAATTAGCTCGCAAATGGATCTCTTTCCCGCCAGATTTCTGGTTGATTCATATTATGTTCCTCTACATGCTTCTTCCGCTTCTTTCTTAAATAGTTGCCTTCTTTATCCTTAGAATCTTCAATCCGCATATTCGTTTGTATAATTTTCTCCTTCTCTTGTATTTTCTCCCGGATCAATTTGGATGCAACATCTGTCTCTGACCTTATCTTGTATCACAATATTTTTCTTGTTGATACTTTCTATATTTTTTACACAATTCTATAATATATCGCTGCCCTTTCTTCTCCATGCCGCATTTATCTTTCAAGGTGTTGAGTTATTACCTCTATCTTCTAGTTTTATCCAGTTACTATTATATTTCAATTTTATGTTTTTTTATGCTATATCCTTTTACTTCATTTCAGATTATTCCATATACCGCAACTGTTATACGATCAATTTGGTTATTCGTTTTGCCATCCACGAAAGATCATGTACTTCTTTGTATTTTTGTATATTTTGAAATCGTTCCTTCCACGAGCTTACTAAATTCACAAAATTGAATGTCCAAATTTTCGTTTATTTCGCATACCTGTTCCTCGGCGTTGCCGTGCTCCTTTTGCTGCTCCTTGGAAATATTTAACGTCGGTAACTCTTATTTTCTTTATTCTATAAACTGCTGCAACCTTAACTTGGAAAGTCTCCCCAGAGTACTTTTTGTGTGCACAATTCTTTAAGCAAAAACTTCAGAACGTAAATTGTAGTGTTCGTAAATTGTTCACGTGCAACTAAAGTTTTGATTAAAAGCAACAGTTTAAGGCTTTAACTTGTTGAGATCCTCCGCGGAAAATGTCAGCTGCGATAACTATAAATTTACAGCTTCTTAAGAAATTAAATTACAGCAACCAAAATTACCAACTTGAACAGTTCCGAATCTGCTGAGAAAGCATTCGTATTTTACACCGAACTAAAATAAAAACGTCACTTTAATGCAGGATTTCGGTATTTCGGCTTGACTTAATTTAAAATGTAAATTTTTGTTATCTATAATTGAGGTTGACTCACTTTATAAAAGTTGAAGCATAAACTTGAACTTTAAGTCGTTAGTGTCTATTGATATCGCTGGCCGAAAGAAAGCCCTGAAAATTTCTCTTTAACACGACCTACCTTGGGAACCACGTCGTAAATGCTTGCGTGTATTAAATGAGAGAGGAATCCACTTAGCAAACAGATAGCAATGGAGATTTTTTATTTTAAGCTTTAGTTATCGCCTATTGAATGATGCTGTCTGATGTTTCTTGTGTCAAATATTAGATAAACCGTTGCTCGATTGCCTCATCCAAAAATAGCTCTCATGTTTTTGCTGATATAATTCACCAAGTTATGTTTGGCTTTCAGTCTATTACATATGTTGACCAAATTATTGCTAAATTTCCTATATAATGCTTATAAAGCACTACCCACGTATTAGGCATTCTGATTCGTAATAGGGACACATACTCCTGCAAATAAACCACCATCCAACGTTGTCCCATTAATGCGAGCTCTAAACACGATGGCATGACTGTAATCCTATATTGAACACAACCAATAATGTTTTAGCAACATATTTGCGCTAATTTATTAAATTACAACATGCAATACAATTATGATATAATGTCGCAGAAACCTCAACAAATTATCCGACCTATTATGTGAATAGGAACACTATTATGTAACATTTAGGCTTTATGAAGATGGGTTTGATGGTTTAAACTGCTGAAAAACATGCAAACATTATATCTGCATGAATTCTGACATTCTAAATTTCTCTTCATTTATCATTGTAATATTACATTTGAGTTGTTTAGTATACCAAGGGCGTTTTAAGTATTATGAAAGAGTTAATAAGATTAGTTTATTTGTTTTACTGGAAATTTCATTTCGGTAATCGCGATGTGTTTTATACGAGATACCCACATCGATACTTCCAACTTCCATCAGCAGCGTTGATTATAATCAGTTGCCATTAACAATAAAGTACTGATTTTAAAGCCATCCCATGGTTTTTAGAACTAACAAGAAACAGTCATATGCCTAGACCGTAGATCGTAGACTGTAGATCGTAGGTCGTAGGTCGTAGAACATAGAAGTTCTTCTGAAAATGTGAAATATTATTTGTTACATTGTTATTTTAGTCTGAAGATGAACCCTAGTGGGTTCGAAAACGTTAACATTTAACAACATTACCTTTAACAACATTATATTTATTTTGTGGGATTGACTGTGGTTTCATTCAACGACTTAGAAGTTACAGAGTAGAATCTAAAACGTAGAACGTAGATCGTAGATCGTAGAACGTAGAATGTAGAACGTAGAACGTAGAACGTAGATCGTAGAACGTAGAATGTAGAACGTAGAACGTAGAAAGTAGACCGTAGTCGTAGACCGTAGACCGTAGCCGTAGACCGTAGACCGTAGACTGTAGACCGTAGACCGTAGACCGTAGACCGCAGATCGTAGACCGTAGACCGTAGACCGTAGACGGTAGACCATAGACTATAGACCGTAGACCGTAGACCGTAGACCGTAGACCGTAGACCGTAGACTGGAGACCGTAGACCGGAGACCGCAGACCCTAGACCGTAGATCGTAGACTGTAGACCGTAGACCGTAGACCGTAGACCGTGGACCGTAGACCGTAGACCGTAGACCATAGAACGTAGAACGTAGAACGTAGATCGTAGATTGTAGAACGTAGACCGTAGACCGTAGACCGTAGACCGGAGACCGTAGACCGTAGACCGTAGACCGTAGACCGTAGACCGTAGACCGTAGACCGTAGACCGTAGACCGCAGACACGAGACAGGAGACCGTAGACCGTAATCTGGAATGACAAAATCAGAGGCGGTCACTTATCTTAAAGCAAACACAATGCAGTATCAAGAAAGTGGTGGAAAGGGCTACGGATCTGTGCGCAATAGTTCAGAGCGCCGCAAATGGCCATAATACAATATTCGACAAAAGAAACCATCAAAGTTTGTACTGTTACTCCGGCGACAGAAGCTTTGTTAGATAATAAGGGGATGGTAACGATGACGATTTGAAAGAGCGAGATTTAGGACGCTGTTTTCCAAGCATCTAAGCACTCAGGTCACATTTGGACCATTGTACACCCTAACTAAGAACTTTGCCTATCTGAGGTTATTCAAACTCTAGTAGTAATTTTTAACGTGTCACACATCGCAGTGGCATGGGACCTACGGCTTTACTTTTTATTCGACGGAAGGCGCATTTTCAGATTTTTCCCCGCTAGAAAAATCTCGCCGACCTCAGCGAGGTTCGATCCCACGTCCCTCGCATCTAAACGCAAGTGCGCTAACCACTACACCACTACATCAAGGGATAAGCACCAACTCGGCGGCGTTCAACTGGGCGACGGTTAATTCGGCAGCGATCAACTCGGTGACTTTTAATTCGGTGATTGATAATTCAGCAACAGTGAGAACTATCGACAAAATTTATTTTGTTAAACAATTATACAGGGTGTCTCAGAAAGAATGGGCCAGCGTTTAATCATAGATTCTTTAGGTAAAAATAAACCGATTAAACCTAATATACCTTAGGCAGAAAGTCCTTCCTTAAGAAGTTATAGGGCCTTAAAGTTCAATTTTTTATTTCTTCTTTTTAATGTAATTTCCACAAATCTAAAGATATTTCTTTCAAATTTGGTACACTTACTTACTATTATGCAATACGGTGACAGAATTATTTTCATTGACCAGACTTGACCGTAAGAGGCACTTAACCTAACACTGAAATCTTATATTAGCTCT
>JABXWE010014545.1:0-15713 GCA_014611495.1 Limonius californicus | reverse complement strand
TTTACTTAGAAAAATAATTCATATAGCACCAGTCGATTGTAATTGTATGGTAGCAAGAGAAATTAAGTAATTTATTCTTACCAATGTATGTCATGCGAAGTAAGCAATTTTGACACATTCTGAACCGACTATCTGAGGTGATTTTTGTGTTCTACCGAGCTAACAACCGTGGTATTTGTATTGGTATAGATATTGTATAAACTTAAATCGGCTATCTCATATTTAGCCTGGCGCTCAAAGTTAAATTGTGTTTCATAACTTCTGAAAACACTTATTAAATTTTATGTTATTATAAGAAAATTGTTAAAACCAACATAATTCATAATTTCATTTATTTATTAAAATCCTGTCACTATCATTCATCTCAATATATATATATGCAAATACTACAGCACAAATAACGACACAAATAAAAACTAATACAATCGAGATACATCGTGGAGTACGACAAGGCGACTGATTTTCCCCCAAACTGTTCACATTAGCTTTGGAAGAAAGAAGCATAAAGATAGATGGCGAAAAGCTGAGTCACTTCAGATTCGCTGATGACAACACTGATAGCAGAAAACAGAACGGAACTGCAAGAGATGATAGAAGAACTGATTGAAAAATCAAAAGATTGGAAAGAAAATAAATATTAACAAAACAAAATATTTAACTAATGAAACAGAAGAAGAACGAGATATTACTCTAGAAGAAAAAATAATGAAGAAAGTGGAAACATTTATATATCTAAGACAAAAATTAGAAGTATCAAAGAATAATTTGACAGCAGATCTAGATAGAAGATTGTCACTGGCTTAGCCAGCGTTCAGGAGACCACAAGAAGTACTTAAGTCAGGTACACCAAACACTTTAAAAGCACAAATCTTCGATCAGTATGTGTTGCCAATTCCAACATATGGCACAGAGACATGGGCCCTAAACAAAGGTATTATACGTAAACGCCAGGTTACACAAAGGGCGATGGAAAAAAGAATACTGACCCCAAATTACGAGACCGAGTAGCAAATATAGAAATACAAAGAAGATCTAAAGTAACCGATATAATAGAACGTCTATGTACCTTAAGATGGAATTGGGCGGGGCACATCGGAGAAATGCAGGATAATAGATGGACACGAAAGATCATGAAGTGGAGGTCCCGAGGTAACAGAAGAAGTAGAGGAAGGCCGCAGACTAGGTGGGCAGATGATGTTAAGAGAGTGGCAGGGTGCGACTGGATGAGGAAGACAAACAACAGAGAAGAATGACAATCTAAGGCACGCTTACATCCGACGATGGATGATATAAGCTGCAGAAGAAGAAGAAGAAGATAGTTTCCTATGTCGGTAAAGCTCTCCACGTTTTGTTCGAACCTATTACGTAGTGGTATTCCTACTCTTATGTTGAGCAAGTTCTGCTATACGCCAAGATGTGGTTCTGATACTGACATGTTCCTTTGCCTTTTCTTTTAGTGTCAGGTAACCCACAGACGTCAATTTTATGCTAGTTCATTTTAAAGATTATTTCCTGGACTCTCTTATTCTAGGATGCTAAGTTTCAATATGCAATGCGTAGTATGATAAGTCTGTATTTGTGAATAAAATTCATACAACGTTTCTGTTAGAAGAAGATTGCGTTACTAAGAGTGCCTATTTGGTGGACATATATTCCTCTTCCAACAAGCTTAATTTATCAATCCAAGAAATCATGAAAATTGTTTTTATACTTTGGAATAATATCGACACAATCAATATAAACTTCTGTAGTCGAGACAATGTTTGCTTGAAGAATAATTGAAAATGTTACCTCATCGGGATTTAGTAAGAGTTCAAAAAAATTTTTTAAAAAAGCTTGGGTAAGAGAAAATGTAGAAGGGTGGGGGTAGGAGATGAGGGGTAGGGGTGCGCCGCAGGGGGTCGAGTGCGGGAGCAGGAAATTGCGGGTGGAGGGGTTCAGGAGTTAGGAGAGAAAAGCGTTTTCAGGGTAGGAGGCTGGGGAAGCTTGGGATGGTCGGCGGGGAAGAGTGGGAACCGGCGGTATAGGAGAAATGTTCGAAGGACGTGGTAGACGGTAAGGGATATCGAATAGGTATAATGGACAGTCGGGAGAACGAATGGAGTCAATATTCGACATCCCTTTCCGCCATTGTTACGAATCGTTCGGGAGTGGACGAGAATGCCCTAATCAACTTCTAAAATAAGTGTCGAAGGGAAAAAAGAGTGAACAGGATGCTTGGATTGGGTGGGCGAATCGACTTAAACAAGTTGTCGCACTGTGCCTTACTAAAATGTCTTTGCATCTAAGACTCGTAAAAATAATACCAACGAAGTAGTAGCAGATGTCGCACTAAAAACCGGGAGGAAGATATAATATATGACTAATTTTGAATATAAGTCTCTGTGGTCGTATGTAAACTGGGTTATGGAACACATTTTTCGGTTTTACTCGGTTGCCGACTAATCAACGGAAGAGGGAAGGAAGACTATTCCTAACTTACTAATTAAGGACTAATTTTGTGGAGAAATATCACCCTAACAAAGAAGTAGCAAGTAGGACCATAAACATGTTCAATGACAATGACGAATGATTCACTTTTGAGAAGTGTTCAAACCCGGGCAAAACATACCACATTGGACAAGTTCTTAGTGAGGTAGAAGAGAGAAAGACTTCAGACGACTTCCCTTCCAAACAATAACATCTTTCCGTCCCTCTTCTGCTCTCCACAGTACACGTAATGTATTTAACGTGTTATTTAAATTTAGAGACGGGAACGGTTTAATCCAGTTTACATTATTACTTATGGGAAAACTAGTTTCGGTTTTTGAACACTCTTTTGGAGCGGATAATTTTTTATTATACTGTCCTTTCCAATCCCCCAAAACTGTTTTTGTTGTTTGCCTGTACGTGTATGAAAAAGACTGGGAACCGCTGAGTCAGAGTGTGCAGCATTTCTCCTAGGCGATGATTAGTCAGGAATAGAAACTTTAACGAAAAGGGGTGAGAAAATGTTCAGAATCGACCACGAGATTACAAATAAGTGGAATTCAGACAGCAGAATGGAGAATAAGAGAAAGGGTTTTAGTAAGGGTTTTGGCTTAGTGTTACAGTCAGCCGTTGGTTTTGTATGTATATCTAAAATTTAACCAGGGAGTTCCAGTCGCACTCTTTTCTGTAATTGAATAGTGAAAGATGGCGATATAAGTACATATATCTTATTTGCGTACTGGGTTTGGTCTATACGGACATTGGAATTTCCCCTGCGGACGGGAAACAAAGCGAAGTTGGACTGTAGTTTTTTCAAGCATTTTGTTTATACTTGGTGATTTTGGAAGTAGAGGGTAAGCATTTAGTTGTTTCGGAACCACAAGGTCTGATACATTCTTTGTAAAGATATACAAAGGAATTTCAAAGGAACTTACAAAATCTTTTGTGGAAATTGTCTCTTACCGAAATTGCAGTTGCAGCTAACGAATAGGATGAAACTTGGTGTACAAATTTTATAAGCTGTACATTATCCTTAGCGTGTAATTGTATTTTCACAAACAGATGATCGTGTTTGTAATTATTCAATTTATTATGGATGTCAATCAATAAATGAAGCTAACGAAACGGCTAAAGATTACTTATACTCATTTGCTAAATTGTTATGTCGCTTGTGTTGTTTGCTCAAATTAACTTAACGAGCATCAAATACTTACAAACATATTGTGCTGAAGACTGTTAACATATTGTAAATACTACAATTTCTACGGTACTTTTCTATCACACATAAACGCATCAAGATGTACAGGAAGTGTTCGGGGAACCGAAAATGTGAAATTATGAAACCATTGTATCGAATAGCCAACTTCTTAGCTATAGTGCCTCCTTACGATATAGACGATCGTAACATAATCGTCTATAAATGTTACTCTGCAATTTTGATAACTAGTTTACTAATTGCAACTATTCTGTCATTGAACGGAAGATTTTTGTACCGTTATAAAATTATGAAGCCTTCAGAAACGTTCGTCGATATTGCTGCTCAAATAATGTTTCTGTTTTCCGTTTGTACGGCAATATTTAGGTCGGCATATTTTAATATTCAGCAATTTAAATCGTTGAAGATAATTTTACATGAAGTTAACAGATACTCCGAAGAGAGAGAGAAATCTGGTAGTCGGTTGTGGAGGGAACTATGTGTGACACATTTGGGTATTGCGTTTCTGTTTTTGTACGACGCTTTTGCAGACTGGAAAGTTTCAAATTTTAAAAACCATCCGTATTATATCATAAGGGAAATAACTCAGTATTATACCTTAATTACAGTATTGTTAATTTACAATTACGTATCGTTTGCGAGGCTAAGTCTGAAGACTTTAAATAAATCCCTATTTGACGACGTGAATCTCTATGTTAACCGTTCTACTAAACCGGAATGTGATGAACTACCTCGGAAGATATACATTCAGTGCTCGTCGACTGCAATAGTAGAGCATGAAATAATATTGAAGCTTAATCAACTGAGAAAATCTTTTTGCCAAGTTTGTAAGATGGTGGAAATTTTAAATAAACTTTTCGGATGGCAGTTCCTGTACTTGTGGTTAATCATAGTTCTGGAAATATTGTTACTTATCAATAAAGCTATGTTATTTTTAATAGAGGATACTTATGAGGAAAGCGAAAATTCTAAATATTACATAATTGTGTTTAGTGCCTCTTGGTGTATCGATCTGATGGTAAGTTATACAGAAATAATTAATTTCTAATAACATAAACTGTCATACCTCCTGCTTTTGTAAATAACTTATTTTGGTTAATCTGCTGAAAGCTCTAGGATAATAGCGCTATATAGGAAAGTTTATTTTGACAGATAGAATTTTAGTTTAAGGTTTTTCTATAATACACTATACCGGATGGGCCAAACAAATAAATATCTTTTTCTTTTTTGTACTCATTAATTTAAACCCGATTTTAACTAATTTGGCTCTAAATGTTAGCTTGATTAGCAGGATTTCATGTACAATAACAAGAGTTATCTTTATTTAGTTTCAAAATGGCGGATATATGCAAAGTAGGGTGCTTTCTAAAATACAGTGGTATTAAGGAGACCCCTACCTTCTTTTTATTATAATTTTAGACAATTTCAAGTTTTTTTAATTAAATTGGATGGTTTCACATTAAGCGATTTTTATATCATATATACAGGGTTGATCAAAAGTACCGAACAATGTAAATATCTCTACTACAGCAACCGCTATTCCGACAAAATCTCTTACATGAAGGTTCAGGTATATGGCGGATGCAATGAAGGTAGTGACGATTTAAATGGACTTCCGGTTTAGCCAGAAATGATAACAACTTTTTTATTTTAAATAGAATACCCTGTACATTTTAAAGTATATCGATAGAATTCGTTTTTGTGAGTTCGGTGATATAAGGTTTGATGCCTTTATTTTTAATAATTTTAGAAATATTGAACTATAATATCTCGCAATTGTTATCTAACAGCCCATGAAAACAGGAGAATGTGAGAAGCGCAAACATTTTTGTAAAGTCGTCAAATTTTGCTTGGTGTGTTCGATTAACAGGTTAAATAAATAAAAACTTTTAGAAAATCAAATTCTTCCTGCTCTTGAAAAAGAACGGGATTTAACTAATAATATTTGGTTTCCCCATGACGAACCACCTCTCCATTATTCTCTGTATGTTCGGCATTTTTTAAACCAAATGTTTCCAAATATGTGGATAGGGCACAGGGGTTTTATTGAATGGCCCACTCGTTCTACAGATCAGAATCCATTGGATTTCTTTCTTTGAGGACGTTAAAATCTAGAGTTTAAAAAATTTAGACTCAGAATTGTTGGTGAAATAAGAAGAATTCCTGTAGAGCATTTTGTTAACGTACATAACTGAAGGATTTATCCATAGACTTGGTTATTGACAAGAAGTAAATGGTGGTCATTTTGATCATTTTCTAAGAGATATTATTTGTGTTTTTTTATTTGGTTGTTTTTCATTGTTTTATTGTCATGCTTTGCGAGGTAATGAAACAAATTACGAAGCACTATTGTTGAATATTTCATTCAACCGTTCTAGAATTCTTCAGATTATTCCATTTAAAATAACAAAGATAATATCATTTGCGACTACACCGAAGTCCTTTTAAACCGCCAATATCTATTATGTAATAATATTATATCGGCTATATATCAAAACCTTCATGTTGAAAATTTTGTCAACATCGCAGTTGCTCTATTAGAGATTTTGCATTGTTGTGTAGTGTAGGGACCTTTAGTAGAAAATTTATGTTAGGGTCTGGTTGAGTATTACTAGTATTACTGCTTGACTGCATTTTACCCATACAGAGCCGGGTAAAATGAGAACACATTTTAGAAGCTTTTATGGAAAAATATTTGTGAACCGCTATTATTATTACCGAAATAAGAAAACAGAAATGGCGCCGAATTTAAAAAAATTTACTGGGCGATTTAGGTATTAAATATCCTCAGCTATACGTGGTTACAGTTTTTCGCACTTGTTTAGCACCACACTACATCTAGCATTGTTACAGCGTATTTTGGTAGCATGTATTAGTAGAAAATAATTAGAACTCCCATTTTCAAGAAGTTTGGCATTCATATTATCTTCATGATAGCTAATTTTAAGACAATTGTTAGGGTTGACCTTACGGAGGGTGAATAAAATTACTGAATTTTAAATTAACAAACAGCGGATGCGATCAGACACACTGGCGGTTACAGACAGCTGATATGCAACAGACAATAACACACAGACTTACTACTAAATGTTGGGCAGTTGTACTCACCGGAGGTCCTCCATCCCTCTGTCTCTGGATTGGGACTCGAACAAGATACGGAAGCTCATCTACCGGCTAGCTGATGTGACCGCAGC
The DNA here is from genome assembly GCA_014611495.1 of Limonius californicus. Classification (NCBI taxonomy): domain Eukaryota; kingdom Metazoa; phylum Arthropoda; class Insecta; order Coleoptera; family Elateridae; genus Limonius; species Limonius californicus. Next base: position 8,834 of record JABXWE010014545.1, on the reverse strand, counting down.
CATTCGTAATCATCGATTAATTACTACAATTATGCATATCTTCTGGTGCACCAATTCTCCAGAGAGATTCAGACAACTGGACTATGTCCAACCAGTCGCTGTATTATTCACGGGAGTCGCCAGGGGGGGGGGGGTACGCCTTCAGCCCCATATCCGAAGGAGAGAGTATCATTACTGTCCACACCCCCACGTAAGAGTCACTCGTTGGATTCATAATAATAATTCGACGTAGGCACATTTTCGATGCAACCTCTGCCGACTTGCTACCTCTCGAATGATGGCTAAATGTAAATAATGATTAATCATACCACACACATTATCTACTAATATAGCTACTTATATTCACTACGTGACTGTTTCCAACAACTACTTACATAGACACACCAATCTTGTATAATAACCATAATAGCATCCAATGTTTGTAAACCACATATAATAACAAGTAGATAATACGTAACCCTTTGGGTGAACACCTATGACACTTCATGGGATTTAAACCATAACCTTTCCAAGGACGACACTGCTTATATTAGCTGATATTGCCATTGCAGCCCATCTTTATATATAAACACATACGTGGTAACACTAAATTCGCACCTTGTCTCAGCTTAGAGAATACCCGTAACGCAGTTAGTAGGTTCGCAAACTATTAATTAGTTAGTACGCGAAAGATATGCAAGATTAGGCCTAGCTACCCACAAGACTGCCTCTTGTAGACTGCCCCACGAAGACTCTATTTTAGACTGCCGTTGTTGACCCTTCTTAAAACTCTGCCGCCACCTGTTTTTCGGCATGTACGGGCTTTTCTTCGAACCTTTATAATTTTTTCCAGCTGTTAAAGCTGGCTGACGGCAGTGATACACATTTTAACAAATATTCATTTGTTGAGCGTACATCCAAGCAACATTCACAACAGGCAAAAAACGTTGCCTAACACAATCATCACTAAAATCATGTTTACTACTGGGATGTATGATATATTTTTTTACACGTTGTGGGCAAAACTTCTAATCTTGTTTTTTAGAGATATCGACCCCGACCTTAGTTTCAATAGCACGTTTCATCTAGTCAAAAAATCTGGCGGTGTTCTCAATATATTTTTATGCTATTTAGATTTTGTCACATAGGGACATGTTGACGCAACGTGTTTATTATTTTCCAAGGAGCAGCAACTTACAACTTGTGTACTCTGGTTTGACCAGTGCTAATATGCTACCCTATAGGGGGAAGAACCTGTAGCTGTTACCAGAGTGAGAATAAAAACAACGCTGAGTAGAGAAATGTAAGGTGTTTACTATGGATTACTTTTTTCAAATTTATTGTGCTCAACAGCTAGGCTATTTGTATCTTTGTATCAGTATCTGTAAACTACCCTTTTTCAGAGATTTGAAGATTTACACTATGTTTCACACTGAGTTAATTAGTTCAGTAGCTTTAATAAACTGTGATGTCTTCGTATATTTGCCAGGGTTGTTTCCAAGAGCTTTCTTTGAGGTCTTGTGAAAGTTGAGTTGAGATGCGCTGCTGTGTATATATATTCTGTGAGGATATGTTTCACAGTTAACGGGGTGTTGCAGGACTGGCATATGTATTGGTGGGTTGTCTCCTTTAAGTAAGTGGCTATGGGTTATTTCTGTATGTCCAATTCTCATTCTTGTAAGTGCGGTTTCCTCTTTTTTTGATAACTTGTTTCTCCAAACTTCACTGTCTGGTTTGATTTGTTTTAGCTTATTGATGTTTATTTCCATCCATTGATTTTGGAGTTTTTGATTGATCGAATTCGCGATATCTGTTAATTTAATGTATTTTAGGTGTTTGTGAGAAAAACATGAAGTGTTGACCGACTTTACATGGAATACATGATAAAGAATTGAGAGTTGTAGGAAATGGGAACGATTCTATAGTTTACTGTTGTTTATTAATACTTTTATAAGGAAATATCTTTTCGTACATTCATTCATGCATACAACGTAGGGTTTTAAATGTGAAAATCTATTTATTTTTTCCCACTTAACGTAAATTTTTTTACTTAACAATGGAAACACAATATCTTAACTATTTATATTCTATTTCTATAACCTTCCATAAACATTTAAATTTTATTGAGTGAGTAACGTTAAAAGTATTAAAGAGATATTACCGAACACACAGTTATTGATTAGTCTACGCATTATCACTATTACGCAATTTTTATATGAGCAATGCGCAACTTTCAGAATTTCGAAATGACGATTCACTGTTCAAAGATAGTTTGGATAGTTTTCTCCAGGGAATTTTATCTTATACATTAATTAATTTACGCATCTGTTTCCTTCTCATCTACACTTTTTCTTTTTCATAAACCATGTTGCAAAACTTATCATTATTTAAGATTATTTAGTAAATGTAAGCAATAGAAAAAGCCTATTTGGGGTTTTCACAAACACTTTATTTGTCTGTTTCCTCATGTTTTAGGATTATCTTGTGTTTAAATTTTACTATATCTACTAAAATATTTATTTTGTTTTGAAATGATATTTTTAAGACTGAGCCTTTTCTTTCATTTGCGTTTTTGTGCCCCTGTTAGTTGGTGTGCGAAATATTTACAATTAATTATAGTGCATTATATTAATTAAACCGTATCGAAAAGCATATCTAGAATTACATTGTTAATTTAGGTAATTGATGGATAAGACTTCCTGTATCCACGTAGTTTCACTTTTACAGTAAACCATGACCGTCTAAAATAATTGCTCTAAAAAACTGGAAAGAAAGGTGCTAAGATGGAATGTTACAATAGAGAAAATGATATTCATTATATAAAACTATTGTATCGGATTGCTAACATTTTAGGTTTAGTGCCTCCTTATAATTCCAGCGAAGGCTGCGTGTTAATTGGTTACAAAATTTATTCTGCAATTTTAGTAACTCTTTTAATATCAGTGCTGATATTTTCTATCAATGGAAGAATAGTGGAGTTATATCAATATATGAAACCATCGCAACCAGTTCTGGATTTCTTATGTCAGACGACGTTAACAGCTTCAGTTTGTACAATGAGTTTAAGATCATCGTTTTTCAATGTGCAAGATTTTAAATTGATTAAGATGCTGTTTATTGAAACTGATAATTATTTAACGAAAAATATGCAATTTACAAAGAAGTACAATCGGTTTTATTTAGAAGTAGCCATTGCACATACAGTCATTGTAGTTTTGGTCCTTATGGACTATTTTGTTACTCACAAACTTACGGATACTACAATATTTAGCTATTATTTAATAAGAGAATTGAATGAGTACCACACTCTTCTCATAGTGCTCTTGATTTACAATTATGTCTTGTCCATGAAGATACGCTTGCAGAACATAAATGAATTTCTAACCAGTATTGTCGTTAGTGCTTATCCAAGCAAAGAGTCGGAAGTACATTGTTCATTATCCAGAAATGAAGTTTCTGTGAATATACCGAACAAAGTTAAACGCCTAAGAAAACTGTTTACTAATATGAAGCAAACGGGGGACATATTAAACAAAATCTTTGGTTGGCAAATTTTGTTTCTGTGGATAATTATTATTCTGGAGTTGTTATTAGCAATTAATTTGTCATTTACTAATTTAACTGAAGATCAAATAGTTAAGGGAAAACTTGTTTCAAAACACCATATAGTACTGTTTAGTATTTTTTGGTGCGTTGAAATGACGGTAAGTCAAGAATAAGTGATGTTACATATACTTCAGAAGAGTGCAGTCTCATGCTTTCAAACATATTTTTTTCATCAGAAGTTGTTAAAAAAGATTTCATTTGTATGAAAGATGAAATTAATGCTGTAGTGATTCAGCACAAGTAAGATGAAAATAAACATTTTTAGGTATGGAAGAACTTTCTGGAACGAACTTTGAAAAATTTTAACCGTTGTTTCAGCAATGTTTATGTGACTAAAAAGAAAATCATTAATTACTTATCAGTGTAGTGGAATAACTCACAGACAAATCTGATGCACCTTCTATTTCAGGTTATGGGCATCGTTGTGGCAGTTACATGCGGAATGACCACAAAAGAGGCACAACGAACAGCTGTTGTCTGTTACAATCTGCTTTTAGATGTACCTGCTGAAAGTAACAATGTTCAAGATCGTATTCTACGAGATGAGTTGATTTTACTTGCACAACAAGCTACTCACCAATGTCCTCGTTTCACGGCAGCAGGATTCTTCAATGTTGATTACACCATGTTATTTGGCCTCCTAGGAACTGTAACATCTTATACTATTGTGTTAATACAAATTAATAAATAATTATTTTGTAGAAATTATCGTCTAGTAGGTGTTTTATAGGATTGTAACGTAGTGAAATAAAGCAATTATATGCTATAGTGAAAACTGTGTGATATGCAATTATTTCTGTGTGTTTGTATACTCAACAAAAGATTGGATAATAGAATTGATTATGGAAAATATATGTGTCTTTACTTAAGCGATACAGTTTATAACAATTACAGTTATTTAATCGTTATAAAGCAGTAGTTCAATTACGACTGTTGTTTTTGTTCTAAAATACAATTTATATGAATGCGTTGCTTAATATTCGCAACGATCATAATTTTCCTATAATTTTTTTAATGCTCTTTATACCACTTAAGGCCTTACCGCCCTCGTAAAATTTGCATTTTTCAGCCGATTTTCGTAAACTTTTTTTGTTGGATAGATCTCTGAGAAAGGCTTCAAACGCGTATATCACTTGTTTTGACGATTAAACTCATGGCCAACTGTGATCTCTTTTTGGGGTCGAAATTTAGAGAAGTATTATTAGGGATTTTTTCAGAGCCAAACTAATCACGGATTCTTATTCGGGACCACTTAAAACCCTACTCTATTCATTTTTATCGCTCTTAAATACTGGGATTTTTAAATTTTTAACATTTAGTGGATATTCTAATAATAACGAATGCTCCCCAAGCAACAACTAAATTTACCACAGGGCAGTCCAACAAAAACGTACGCCAAAATTAACAAAATCTTTAATTTTAAATGTAAAATTAGCTGTATAGAAATTGAACAAATTTTTATTGTATTTGAGCAACTCAAAAACAAACCAATAAGAAATTGAATAACTAACAATAATAATGAACTTAAATAGTGGTCATTTTAATTAGTCTACCATTTTGCATTATGCATTTGTCTGTGCGTCGTCTATTTTTGTATACCACTCTTCGTAGCTGTTGCCTGGTTATACTGTGGCAAACCTCTCTAATGCGATCGCAAAGTTCTTCTCGTGTTTGGGGTCTTGATTTATACACCTTATTTTTTATAGTCCCCTATAAAAAGAAGTCAAGTGGCTTGAGGTCTGGAGACCTAGGCGGCCAATTAATTAAAGGGCTGTTTCGCCCAATCCAACGATTGGGAAAATTCTCATTTAGTCATCTCACTTCAACATAGTTATGAATGGGTGCCCCGTCCAGCTGCAGATGTAAATTGAGGCGAACATTAAGGGGCAGTTCATCGATTTCATTATTTAATTCATTCTGCAGAAATCTAAGAAAATCAGCTCCTTTTAAATTTCCTTCAATTAATCTGTCGTTCAATATTCCACACCAAACGTTCACCTTAGAGGAGTATTGCCTTTTGCATTCTATCACCCAGTTTGGATTTTCCTCACTCCACATTCTGGTATTTTGTGACGATACAGTACCGTTTGTCGTAAATGTAGCTTCATCGGTAAATAAAATATTTTTGAGGAATCTAGGATTTTCTCAGTACATACCTTGCAACCATAAATAGCATTCCATTCTTCTTTCACTGTTGCCAGCTTCGAGTGTATGGAGAAATTTTGGCTTAAAGGGTTTCTTACCGTTTTTTTCAAGAATATCCAGATAGAGTTTTTTCTAATATTTAAAACTCTACTTGCCCCTCTAACGCTTGAGCGGGGATTCTCATTAAAATAATCAAGAAGTTTGTTAACACTTCCGTGTTCGTTAAAAAATAAATTAATTCTCCTAACTGTAACATGGTTAATGTTCCGTCCAGGATGTCTTCTGTTGAATTCTTCAGCAGCTTCACGAAAACTACGCATTCGGTCGCCTACTAATCGTATAATTTCCACTTTTTCTTGTAAAGCATAAGCCGTATTACTTTCGATAAGCACTACAAGGCAAGTAAATCAGAGACAGTGATAATGACAGTGACAGTAGTTTTAAAATTTTTGTTTTCCATGGCATACTTTGCTGAATTAATAGAATTTAAAGAATAAGCCATAATACCTCTGGTAATACCTCCATGATAAGCACTATAAAATCTATTAATTAAGTAAAGTGGAAAATAAAAAATTGTAGAATAATCAACAACTACTGTCACTGTCATTGTCACTGTCTCTGGTGGACTAATTGAAATGACTACTATTTAAGTTCATTATTATTGTTAGTTAGAGAAAGAAAGAAATAGAATTCTTATTAGTTTGTTTTTCAGTTGCTCTAATACAATAAAAATGTGTTCAATTTGTACCTATACAGCTAATTTTACATTTAAAATTAAAGATTTTGTTAATTTTGGCGTACGTTTTGTTGGAACGCCCTGTGGTAAATTTAGTTGTTGCTTGGGAATTATTCGGTATTATTAGAATTTCCACTAAATGTGTTTAATACGCGTCACTTTTTTTGTTATCAAAAATTTATAAAATCCCTGCTGGGATACCCTGTATTTAAGAGCGATAAAATGGGTATAGTAGGGTTTTAAGTGGTCCCGAATAAGAATCCGTGGTTACTTTTGCTCTGAAAAAATCCCTAATAGCATTTCTCTAAACTTCGAACTCAACAAGAGATCACAGTTGGCCAGGAGTTTAGTCGTCAAAACAAGTGACATATGCGTTTAAAGCCTTTTTCAGAGATCTATCCAACAAAAGTTTACGAAAATCGGTTGAAAAATGCTAATTTTACGAGGGTGGTAAGGTCTTAAGTGGGATACACTGTATATATACCGATTGACAGTCTGCACTACGAACACAAAAACATTTGGATCCATGCATCTTGACGTTTTCAATATTAGTCATAGGTAAATAGATGCGACGGGTTTAATTTTTTATCACCTTAGCATTAACTATGACTTTAATTTCATAGCTGCCTGTTACAGTTCTAAGGGATTAAAAAAAAATTAAAAGCCAAAATAATAACATTAATATTGATATGGATGTCTATGAAGCGCACGAGAATGTACAGATTATTAAATGGCTTTATAGCGGTTAGCTCGTTACGTGTAACTCGAGGTTTATTTGCAGTAACGTTCGAAAATCGACCTATCCCATGTACTAATATAATACACCGAATTTTCAGGAACTTTCAGGCAACACGGGTGTCTCTCTCCAGCCAACCATAAAAGAATGTTACACCCAAGAAATGTTAATCAAGAAATGTAAGAAGTAAAAATATGTGCTGTTGTAGAAGTAAATCCACGCCAGTCTTCCACATACTGGTGTCCATCATCATAGTATTGTATTAAAAGTTTTAAGAAAAAATAGATATCGTCCCTATAAACGATGGAAAACCCAACAAATTTACCCAAATGACCAAATTAGATGAATGCAATTTTGTGAGAACATAATGAAAAAATCGAACAATGACATGGATTTCCTGAGCAAAATTCTGTTCACTGACGAATGCACGTTTCCAATAAATGGTCGACACAATCCACCAGTCTGTTGTGTCTGGTCGCGAAATAATCCTCACAAGCATATCGATCTCAATATCCACAAAAGTTGAATGTGTGGAGTGGAATATTGGGCGATAACATTATTGGACCATTTTTTATCGAGAGGAACCTAAATAATCCAAAATATCTTGATATGCTGCAAAACATAATCGTTCCTATTTTGCGTTAATCCAGGGTTCAGACTGGATGAAATTTGTTTCAAACAAGATGACTGCCTTGCCCACAATACGTTAGCCGTATGGCAATACTTAGAAAATACATTTCCTAATCGTGTAATTGGAAGGGTAAGCACAATTCCTTGGCCGCCTACATCCCCGGACTTGTCACTTGTCACAAGATTTCTTCGTATGGCCTTCCATTAAGTCGAAAATTGATAGATTTGAAGAAGACAGCTACCATACTCGACGAACTGTGAATTAAAATTCAAGATGCATTTACAACTATTACTCCACAAATGCTTGCTAATGTGAGAACCCGATTTTACAATCGCTTGGGGTACTGATTGGCAGAGAGGGAGAATTTATTCGAACATTTATTGTAAATAATATCTTGCTTCAGTTACGTTCTTGGAAGTACTAGTGTTGATTATTTAGTTGACTTTAACGTAAATGTTGTTTCCTTTGTCGATTATTAATTTATTTTATTTTATTCCCTTCTTATACCAAGACTTAATGCGCAATGTTTTCGTCACTTCTTTATTAATTTTTTGAAAGGTGTGATAGGTATTCCTAATGCAAAAGGAAAAATACTGCATGCTGTTAAATTGAATGATATCCACGATAAATCAGATTTTAATTTTGGTGTCTTGAATAGGTACGTTAAATTTTGAAGCACAAAGTCTTTCGCTGATTTGCTTAGGTATTGAAGCGAACTCATATCTAGAGTCTCTGGATATGCACATCATGATTTCGTTGTTAATAAAAATATCCTACATTTATCAAGGTGCATCACGTAGACGTTAAATTGTTTTCGCATGTGCTATGTTCGCACTTGAAACCACCAATTGGTGTATGTATACAGTGATTCCCGAAAGTAACGGATAAATTCTATAAAATCGTTGAGAAAATATTTCAAAAAATTGGTTGTACACGTCGATTTTTATTTTCAAATTATCATTTAGAGATGTGATTTTCAACCCCCCACCCCTCAACCCCCC
>JABXWE010014543.1:0-11814 GCA_014611495.1 Limonius californicus | reverse complement strand
GAGGTACTTCTCTCCATTTAGTCTATTAATAAATATTGGCCCAACAGTGTGCTGTCCTATAATTTCACACCACACGTTTAAACTCCATCGATGTTGACAACGTCGCTCACGGGTTCAGTGTGGATTTATATTATCGTAATAATGCATGTTATGTCTTACAACAACAGCATCATTTCGAAAACTTGCTTCGTCCGAAAATAAAAAGTTGTTAAAAAAGATTCCATTTTGTCCTATCTGTTGCAAACCCCACTGTGCAAAATTTATTCTTAACAGAAAATCATTTTCGGTTAATTCTTGGTGAAGAATCATTTTGAATGGGTGAAATTTATTTTTTTATTATCCTCCAGATCGAAGTATGCGATATTTCAACCAAATTTGCAATCTCCTTAGTACTGACATGGGGATTCTCAATAATGTGTAGCATTACCTGGTTTTCGTTGTCGTCATTGCAAGCAGGTGGGTTTGCATGTACCGCTTTTCTTATAATCCACAGTTCCCGTTTCACGCGTTCTCTCCAATAATTTAGTAAATGTTCGATGTTTAGGGTGCCTTCTGTTTGGATATTTATTTCTGTACAATCTGGCTGCTTCATAAGGATCTTCATTTGCTTTTTCAAATATTAGGAGCATATCAATTAACTCGTCTCTCGTATAACTTAACGGCATTTTAAAAACGTATCAATTAATTTTAAATTAACAATTATAATCTTCAATAATACAATTGTTATTAACAAGCACTGACAACTAAATTGCATTGATTGACGTTTGACTACTAGATTAAAGTTTAATTGTTTCTTTTGTGTCTACCGCTACTTGATATTGGACAAAAATAACATCGAGTGTAAAACATTCATGCGCTACTAGATTAAAATGTTAGTTTGCTTTTTGATAAAGAAAGAAATGAATTTTTAAGAAAAACGAAATAAATGTTTTTAGGATCTCAATAATAAAAAAAAATGATGGCATTCCAGTTAAAAAAAAAGTTGAAAGTCGCCATTTTGAAATAATTCGTCCAATTGAAAATCTGATATCACCATCGTGTAGAGAATGTCCTGAAAGATATTATTGCCAAATATTTTGAAAGTAGTACCCATAGTGTGGCTAAAAAAAAATAAGGCGCTTACTCTGAAACAGGCTGTATATATAAATCTTTGGAAATAGTTGGTTATAGTTTTTCTTATTTGTATATTTTTAAATGTATTTACTAAAATAACTCAATTTTAATTTTATCGAAAAATATATTTTTTAAGAAGTGGTTTGAAATTGAGGCAATGAAAGGTAATTTTCTAATGCAATGCAAAAAAACATAAATTTAAAATTTTTTGAAAATGTGGCAAGTTTTAAAATATGTCCCTAAATACTTCTTTAGTTAAATGCAGCTGTAGATGTGTTAAATCACGGATTATTCCCGAAACCACGTTTCATTGTGAACCTGTTGAAGAAGTTTTACTAATTTTAAAATTGGAAATTTTTTTATTTATTATTGGAAAATGCAGGTTATTATAGAAGAAAACTGTCGAATTTGTAGACGTCTACTTAAATGTCTGCTTGATTTTATTGAGGTTTTTAAAGTTTCGAATATTTCTATAAGCAAAATTTTGCGATTCTTGACAGAATTATATATTAAAATATCGTTGATTAACTAATTTTGCAAATTAAGAGTAAGTATGATAACAAGTGTGTGGTGGTACCCCAGTTGGTAGAGTGCTCGTTTTCTGAGTAAAACGTCGATTCTGGCTTGGGTAAGAAACCTAAGCATTAATACACAGATTTATAAAAATCTTGTCCGCAATCCAACACACAGTTTCCCAATCCGGCTTGCAACCGTGGGATCTTAATGCTAAAAACCTTCTTTGGAATTTCTGTCGGTCGGATCGACATTAAACTGTAGGTCCCCTTTGTTTCTACCTTAGCGCTGTGGAGAAACACGTGATAGAGAAGAGCCGATGCCCAGCAGTGAGACAAAAGGCTGTCAATGATGATAATAAAGTATATTATCCAATATTAATGATATACGGGGTGATCCACCGAAAACGATATAGGCGTGCTGACACTAAATCCAATTCTCAAAAAAACGCTTGAACTCCATGAACTTGGTTTGCAGCAGTGCTTTTATTTTTGGATTCCGAGCATTAGTTCCCGATGCATCCAAAAATAAAATCACTACTATAAAGCAACATCATCGAGTTTTCAAATGGTATATTGCTTTTTCTATCCCTTGCCATTTAAAAGTTTTGGGGTGAAGGTCGTCACAATTTTGGGGTTGAAGATACTTGAGCGAAAATAGCCGTATTACATGTCCCCCTGGGACATTTAATTGACTCGTTCGGGCGCTTTTCGCAAAACTGAGAATTAGTGCCAGAAAACACGCCTGTTCCGTTTTCGCTGTGCCACTCTGTGTAATATTTTACATTATAAATATTTAATTATTATTATACTTAATGAATATAATTTGAAAAAATGTACCAAAGTAGGATTTTGAAATCTGGTTAAATTGGAAATTAAGTCTTATTCGTTGTTTTCAACAAGAAATATTGTAAAATCAAATTTACGTTTAAATTTCCATCGATACATATCCAATAGGTAACATTTATATTGATTGCTTGTTGCTATTACTAATTTCCGAGTAGTGTACAAATTTAAATAGGAATGTTTAAATTAAAAATCCATTTGACGACTATTTCAAAAATTAAATTAATTGAAGGTTGGCCTTGACTCTTGTTAGAATTGTTGGAAAATGTTTCGCTGAAATATTATTTTAACAGTTACAACTACGGTGCCAGAAAGTTCTGTTCATTGAAACAGTGTATAGCAATCAAATTCATTACAAATGAAAGCGTAAATTCGACTAAAATTCGTACAAGATTGCGAGCACAAAACGATCATCAATATCTTTTTAAAGGAGGATGGTTGAATAGTCTGAATTTCTTAAAGACAGGAGAGCTCTTGATGAAAATGAGTCTCATGTACGACGAGCTGCAACTTCGGTTAATCGTAAAATGATGACAAAGTTAATGTCCTTATGCAGCATAACAGACTGGAAATGTTAAAAACGTCGTCAGAGAATGTTAAACTATCGTAAGATTAGTGTCAGGTGGGTTCCGCGCTTGTTGACCGAAGAACACAAGTTGGATCGTTTGCAAGTCGCTTCTTCTTTACTGTAGAGACATGAGATAGACAGAATGAGATGCATTTTTAGATTTAATAAAATTGCGACAATTTATGAAACCTGGGTGTATTATTTTACTCCCGAGTTAAAACGTACCATAATGCGTTGGTGTCATATTACATTTCCAAAGACAAAGAAAGCAAAAAAATTGGTTCATCAAACAATTAATAACGATATTACCGTAAAAATAATTATAAGGGCCAAATTTAAAAAAATACTAAGTAGCATGTATATTTAAGCATTAAGAAGAGACGCTGTGTCTGACTAATGTAGGTTTAAAATTGATTGCTCTAAGGTTTTTCATAGCTAGAACGTAGTTTTGGTAAGAGCAGTAAATAAAAACAATAACAATTAAATATCTAATCGAATTATGAGCTGAAATTAAATTTAAAATATTACAAATTAACAACATCCATAGTTGAAAGACTTGCAAAATTGATTGTTTTAACTTTTTAACCTACACAACACAGACTTTTTTCATTCATTCACGCTATCGTTTCCCGGAACTGCTTTCGCATTACTTCAGGGGGCGCGGGAGTCCCGTACATTCTAATCATTCATGCAACATGCACCCTAAACTTAACTAAGTGAAAAACGGTCGCCTCAGCCAGGATTCGAACACTCGACTGATCGGCCACAATTCACTGTGACCTCGAGTGACAGCGCGTATTCACACTGCTCCACCGAGGTCCCTACACAACACAGACCTGTTTAAACTCGGATGGTAAATAAAATAATTGTTAAATAATTATATTGTCGTAGAAAGAATTACGATTGCTACCAATATCTAATAACTATACAGGGTGTTCTAAGAAAAGTGGTACAAATTTATCGTATTTTCGGTTAAAGCGGGTTTAAAATTGGCACATTAACGTTTTTTAACTAAAACATGCAGAGTTTTGTAATGTTCATACAAATTTAAACTGTAGGAGATATTGCTGCAAGATAAATTATTATATTAAGTACTATTCAAATTTAAAAAATGTAAAAGATGGTCCATTTAAAGCATTGAAAATTTAAATTGTCTCGAGTTGAAAGGGGTTTACAAATTGATTGATTTAACTATTTTTAAATACACATTCAGAGTTTTCTATGTTCGGATAATAAAAGGAAACATTAAACTACTATATTGTGCTAGAGACAATTATGAACGCTACCTATATCTCAGAACATTTTACAGGGTCATCTATTTAAGAAAGGTTAAAAAAGATTAATATTACATTTGTCTGCAAATAGAGCATAGAGTTTATTTAGCTTCGCTAATGAAACAACAACAATAAATAGTTGTACTAACGTAAAGACAACTACAAGCTATAATTCATCTGAAACTGATACATACAGGGTTGTTCATTGAAAGTATAAATAGATGAAATTATTTTTAATTGAAACGGGTTTTGAAAATTGATTACATAACGTTTTTTTTAAATATGCATTATTATTTTAATGCTAGATAATAAGAATCACACATTTGGTAACTATATTTTGATAACAGCTAATAGAGCTTCCTAAATTTCTAAAAATATTTAAGGTGGTCTAATTAATGTTCACAAATTGAAACTATTTTCAGGTCAAAGACTTTAAAAAGTATTGCTTAACATTGTTTCCCTAAAACCTACAAACTGTTTAGGGGGTTGTAATAGAAACTGGGCCATTACATATCTATATTGTTGTAAAACTACAAATGAGCGCAAATATGTATATAACCGTTTGAGTCGTCTGCGCGATCAACTGACTTGACGCTGCTAGGTTTATTTTTATATGATCATGTAATATCATGAGTTTACATTAGTAGCTCAAGCTATTTACACAATTTAAAGCGTCGAATTTGTTTAGAAATGGAAAATATCAGCCCGGAATCTATTGAGCATGTGATTCAAAGTGTTTACACACGTGCGGGTCAATATCAACTGGTTAATTGTGGACAATTTGACCATTGCTGTTATGTAATTTTTCCATAGGTAATGTTTTTGATTTCATTAAAAATAAATTCTGAATTTTATGAACTTAATGTACAAATTTTCTCAAAACTATTCACATGTTGTGCATTTATATTTTCATATCAACATTTAACTGAGGAGGAGATCTATCAAAAGGAGAAAAATTGGGGGTTCTTTTAAAAGAATTGACGATGTCCTCATCGCACAGAAACATAAGCCGATAGAATACATTAATACGTTGAGAAATGTCTTTTTAAAAATTATAATTGACGTGTTTTAGGATCTTCCCCAGAAGCAATAAATATCAAAATTATGTATTTTCTGCGGAATTTTATCATCACGCTGTATATTTCCGCAACGAAAATTATGAGAGTTCTGCATTAGACTATTAAGAATTGACAGCATTTCCGGTTAGAGTAGGTTTAAAAATTGGTTTCAATATCGTTTAAACTAGAACAACGAAATGTTTTTAAGTTCAGGTAAAATACAGCCAATAAATAACTTTAGTGTCGTAATTAGAATTATGAACGTTAGGCGTTTCTGAAGTAAATATATAGGGTGTTCCATTTAAAATATTAAAAACCATCGTAATTTCCGGCTGAACGGATGTACACCTTAATTTTTTTACAGTTTTATCTAGTTATGCAGAATATTTTAAGTTCAGATGAAAACGTTAACCACCGAATGACTATACTGATGTAAAAAAAAACTTTAAACATTGCCCTCGTTTGAAAAAAACATATAGGGTATTCGATTTAAGATATTAAAAATCATTATAATTTCAGGTTGAAACGGATTTATAAATTGATTTTTATACGGTTTTTATGTAGACCTGCAGAATATTTTATGCTCAGATAAAAACGACGCCCATTTAAATACTATATTAATAATTATTAGCGTTAGATGTATCTGAAAAATATACAAGCAGTTCCGTTGAAAGTATTAAGTCATCTCCGGTCAATGTCGGTGTAAAAATTAATTTCTGAAACATGTGTAATGTTGCTAAAATGAGTAGGTCTACAGTTTCTAATAATATTAGAACGCCCATGAAATGTTCTTTAAAACCAAAATTGCAACGAACAATACCGTTTTAAAGCCTTGACGGTTGGCCCTTGGCATTAATATTGTAGGCTTAGTTTCAAGTACAACAATATCGCGGTCTGTTTTTTTAAATACTACCATTCACGATTATGCACAAAGTCGACTATTATTCCAACCACGTGCCTATTTTTATATTTTTATGGCCTTTGGTATGACTTTGATGAACAATCAGCAAGCGGTAAAATTCGCAAACGTACATAATTCGTCATTTCCAAGGACCAGTTTGTTAAGGATTATTTACTTTCTCATATTTTTTCATAAAGCTTCCGTAAGAACAAAAAACGAAGAAGTTGTTATAATTTATTGAAGCAAAATGTGATTTTGTTAAGTTAATTTAAGATTTTAAATTCGGAATTACATCAGTGTTAACAATGAAAGCATGTAATGACTAATATGTACGAGAAAGTTAAAATTTATGTAATAAATCTTGATTCAAGATTGTTTTATGAGTTTTTATTACCGGTAATAACCGGTGTGCGACGCACATTTAAATATTGCCTTCTGAAAGCAGCCTTGATCGGGCAAAATTGTGTCATCGAGCCGCATTGATTTTACCTGATAAATTAAATGCATTTGCAATGAAGTGTGATTTTTCTTGTGATTACGTTGACCCCAAAACGGATCTTGCAATCGATTTACTCACTACACGTGCTGGTTTATAAATTCTACAAAATGTGTATTTGAGTATGTAATTCAAAAAACGGAATTGAAAAATTCAAAACTTTCAAAAGCTGAAAATTATAAATATTTATTACCATTTGCACGAAACCAATGTATTTATAGTTTGTTAACTACGTAGAATTAATATAAGAGTGTTTTTAATTATGTTGTTTACAGAGATTTATCCGATAACAAAAGTTGTATTAAATATGAAATACAATATGTCGTGAATTCAGTCATAGGGATCTTGAAAAAAGTGGGACACATCACTGAAATAGATAATGATCCACATTTTCTGGTCATTTTTCTGATAATTGTAATTTCCATTAACTTGATGTAACTGAAAATTATTTTTTGCAGGTAATTGCCAACAGTTTTAATAATTTTACAATCATATCCTAGTTTGTGTTAGTTATAATGAATCAAACGTATTTAAAATTGTTTGCAGCTCTTGGTAGTACAGCATAAAAACTAATGAATTTTAAATATAAATTGTGGTCAATTCTGAAATATTCAAATTCCCAATTATGTAGTTTGAATTTTTCATGAAATTTGTAAATCTGTTCAGATTTCCTTTAATTTACAAAATTAATAAAGTAGTTTTCATTTGCGAGCATAGAAAGTTCTAGCTAATAAAAAAAGTAAAATTTAATTTTTTCGTATGCAGTATATTGCGAAGCACTGGAATTTTGAAATGTTTAGGTCGTCCCGACCTACAACTTAAATGGTTAACGAGTTACATTTGGCTGACAGTTTTGACTTTCACTGAATGGCTTTCTTGATATAAGTGAAAGACTAAAGCTACACACTTTTTCAAATGTGCCTGTAAGTAATTGCCAACTATTTAACCCTTAAAAATTAGCTTTAGACAATTATAGTTGCAAATAACGAATCGATTCTCTCATTGCTTGAAATTTGTCTTCTACTATAATTGTCATAGATTGTACATTTAAATTCTAAATTGAAAAATACATGCTCAGGATGGTGCAGAATACGATAGACTTTTCTCGTGTTATTTACTTTAAGTGAAATAAATTATATTGTAATTGGTGTCTGCCCACTTCTTCGCATCAGTTTGTTTGTCGTTTGCTCGCCATGGTTTGCTCGCCTGTCGTTTGCCTGCCTGTCGTTTGCTTGCCTGTCGTTTGCTTGCCTGTCATTTGCTTGCCTGTCGTTTGCTCGTCGGTGTATGCCGCTGGTAATTTTCAAAATCTTACAATTCCTCTAATTTATATTGATAGTCAAAGCATGGTTGCCTGTTCTCGTAATTGAATTCGTATGGTAGGCTATTTTATATTTTCTTGTTTGTAATAAAATTAACGAGAAGTGTATCTGATTTATATGTTATATATATATTTTTAAATTATTATTTATTAATAATTCCTCAAAATTATTTTACAAACGAAGGCGCCTAAAAAAACAGCTTGGTCTGCGTTGGTGCAGTTACTCTTAGTACTGCTAGCAAGTTAGCTGTCCAGCAACTATCTTCGCGAACATCTTCCCCAGCGAGCAGACAGCGGCTAGCAAACGGCTGTGCATAAGCGGCGGCCATTAAACGGCGGCGAGCAAACGGGGGCGAGCAAACGGCGGCGAGCAAACGGCGGTGAGCAAACGACAGCGAGCAAACGACAGCAAATAAATGACTTGGAACTATTATAATTGAGTTACTGAAACATAAAACCTGCCAGTTCACACCATTTACATACATTTTTTTCAAAAATTGTAGGTTTAAATTCAAAATTGATAAATACATGCTCAGGATGGTCCAGAATACGATCGACTTTTCTCACATTATTTACTTGCTAAAGTGAAATATATTATATTGTAATTGGTGTCAGCCCACTTCTTCGCATCAGCTTGTTTGTCAACGTTTGCTCGTCGTGGTTTGCTCGCCTGTCCTTTGCTTGCCTGTCGTTTGCTCGTCGGTGTATGCTGCTGGTAATTCTCAAACTCTTACAGTTCCTCTAATTAATGTTGATAGTCAAAGCATGGTTGCCTATAGGTAATTGAATTCGTATGGTAGGCTATTTTATATTTTTTTTGTTTCTAATAAAATTAACGAGAAGTGTATCTGATTTCTATGTTGTATATATTTTTAAACTATTGTTTATTAATAATTCCTCAAAATTATTTTACTAACGAAGGCCCCTAAAAAACAGCTTGGTCTGCGTTGGTGCAGTTACTCGTAGTACTGCAAGTTAGCTGTCCAGCAACTATCGTCGCGAACATCTTCCCCAGCGAGCAGAGAGCGGCTAGCAAACGGCTGTGCATAAGCGGCAGCCAGCAAACGGCGGCGAGCAAACGGCGGTGAGCAAACTGCGGCGAGCAAACGGCGGTGAGCAAACAACAGCGAGCAAACGACAGCAAATAAATGACTTGCAACTATTATAATTGAGTTACTGAAACATAAAACCTGCCAGTTGACACCATTTACATACATTTTTTTCAAAAATTGTAGTTTTAAATTCATAATTGAAAAATACATGCTCAGGATGGTCCAGAATACGATCGACATTTCTCACATTATTTACTTGCTAAAGTGAAATAAATTATATTGTAGTTGGTGTCAGCTCACTTCTTCGCATCAGTTTGTTTATCAACGTTTGCTCGTCGTGGTTTGCTCGCCTGTAGTTTGCTTGCCTGTCGTTTGCTTGCCTGTCGTTTGCTCGTCGGTGTATGTTGCTGGTAATTCTCAAAATCTTACAGTTCCTCTAATTAATATTGATAGTCAAAGCATGGTTGCCTGTACGTAATTGAATTCGTATGGTAGGCTATTTTATATTTTTTTGTTTCTAATAAAATTAACGGGAAGTGTATCTGAGTTCTATGATATATATATTTTTAAATTAATGTTTATTAATAATTCCTCAAAATTATTTTACAAACGTAGGCCCCTAAAAAACAGCTTTGTGTGCGTTGGTGCAGTTACTTTTAGTACTGCTAGCAAGTTAGCTGTCCAGCAACTATCTTCGCGAACATCTTCCCCACCGACCAAAACAGTGGCTAGCAAACGGCTGTGCATAAGCGGCGGCCAGCAAACGGCGGCGAGCAAACGGCGGCGAGCAAACAGCGCTGAGCAAACGACAGCGAGCAAACGACAGCAAACAAATGACTTGGAACTATTATAATTGAGTTACTGCAACATAAAACCTGCCAGTTTGTTATGTTCATTTTAAAATGTGCCGCTTTACCTGAATTAATTTCTTAATTTGTTTCCCGCTTCGTAAGAATTACTAACGTTATTATAAGTTTGAGATATATTAACGGTTTCTTTTGTGTCAAAATTGCAGACTCTTGTTTTTTTTCCGCGCTTGACTTCGAGTGCTTCCTCGAATTCACGTGTCCCTTATTCTAGAATATTTCATAACATTTCGAAATATGGTGCAATGTTTGGGGGGAGAGTGCAAATTTCCGTTGCGTTTTTACGTCAGTCGATCTTCTACCTTTCTTGACTCCGGACCTTCCCAAAATTACATCTTTAGGGCAGGGCCGTAAATATATATCGAGTGCTGCAAGTGTCGGCTTGGGTTTTCGACGGGTATACCTGGTGTAATTTTCGTTTCGTTGTTTTACCATGGGGTTGAAAACAACACATCGGCAACTGTCGGATATTAGTACGCTAGGATTTTAAATCCAAACAAAAGGCATTTCTTTGTGAATTGACCAATCGCCGTTCGGCGGATGAATTTCGAAGCCCAGCACCGATCCTGTTGCGGCTACTATCGTTCAACGATTAACAACCTGTCGTTCAACATATTTTCCTGCATTTGGAAATCAACCCTCCGGGAATTGTGCCTGCCTTCTCCGAACTTCAAGGTAAAGAACCAGTTTTTTTTTGTGCAGTGTAAAATAAACCTTTTTTTCTCGCACAAACTTGCAAAATTTCGCGATACTGAACTTGTTTTATGCAACCTAAAAGCGATCTTCAATCCCCATTTATTTATTGTTGATTGTAAAAGATATTAATACTGTATTTTTCCTGTAAACTCTACGTCATTGGCCACACAGATTCATTAAAATATCATAAATATTGTGCTTCAACAGCTGCGAGTTTTGTGTTTTTTGGACTTTCAAATAGTTGTAAACTCATAAAAATGCCATTTCCTGTATTTTATTTTTGTATCGCCATACAAATAATTTCATTAAACGTGTTTTAAAATTTACTGCCTCTTTTATTTTTGGTGTACTCTGTATTTGTTTGTGTTAAAATTTTGCAAGCTCCAAATATATAGCAGGAGGCACAATCACGGTAAGTTCCATTCCCGTAAGCTGTTGGTTTCTCGGCCTTCCACGAGGACCTACAATCAGCTGGATTTGGAAGATGGCGCCCACTTATTTTGACTCGCCCTGTACACAACTAAAGATTTTCTCATATAAGCGATTTTCACGAACTCCCCCCTCCTCTTCTGAGCTAAGCTGTAGGCCCTTTTCCATCAAGCTGGTTACGGGCCGTCGGAAAAGCCCGTAACAAGTTGACACCATTTACATAATTTTTTTTTAAATTATGGTTTTAAATTCAAAATTGAAAAATACATGTTCAGGATGGTCCAGAATACGATAGACTTTTCTCGTGTTATTTACTTTAAGTTGGTTGGTTGGTGTCTGTCCACTTCTTCGCATCAGTTTGTTTGTCAACGTTTGCTCGCCTGTCGTTTGCTTGCCTGTCGGTTCCTCGCCGGTGTACGTCGCTGGTAATTTTCAAAATTTACATTTCCTCTAATTAATATTGATAGCATGGTTGCCTGTTCTCGTAATTGAATTCGTATGGTAGGCTTCTTTATATTTTTTTGTTTCTAATCAAATTAACGGGAAGTGTATTTCATTTCTATGTTATATATACCCTGTGTCTATAAAGTAACCCCCCCCCCCAACTAATTTTTGAACGACTTGATATTTTACCACAAAATTTGGTGTGCTTTAATGGGAAATTAAATATTATTTTTTAGCC
>JABXWE010014540.1:0-22617 GCA_014611495.1 Limonius californicus | reverse complement strand
CGAATATCAGCAAAACATAACCTATAAATTTTGTTTGACTGTCAACAAAACATAACGTTATGAAATGTCAGTAAGTAAAAAAGTTGAGTATCGGCAAAACATAACCTATAACTTTTGTTTGACTGTCAACAAAACGTAACCTTATGAAATTTTATTAGGTAAAAAAGTCGAATATCAGCAAAACATAACCTATAAATTTTGTTTGACTGTCAACAAAACATAACGTTATGAAATGTCAGTAAGTAAAAAAGTTGAGTATCGGCAAAACATAACCTATAACTTTTGTTTGACTGTCAACAAAACGTAACCTTATGAAATTTTATTAGGTAAAAAAGTCGAATATCAGCAAAACATAACCTATAAATTTTGTTTGACTGTCAACAAAACATAACGTTATGAAATGTCAGTAAGTAAAAAAGTTGAGTATCGGCAAAACATAACCTATAACTTTTGTTTGACTGTCAACAAAACGTAACCTTATGAAATTTTATTAGGTAAAAAAGTCGAATATCAGCAAAACATAACCTATAAATTTTGTTTGACTGTCAACAAAACATAACGTTATGAAATGTCAGTAAGTAAAAAAGTTGAGTATCGGCAAAACATAACCTATAACTTTTGTTTGACTGTCAACAAAACGTAACCTTATGAAATTTTATTAGGTAAAAAAGTCGAATATCAGCAAAACATAACCTATAAATTTTGTTTGACTGTCAACAAAACATAACGTTATGAAATGTCAGTAAGTAAAAAAGTTGAGTATCGGCAAAACATAACCTATAACTTTTGTTTGACTGTCAACAAAACGTAACCTTATGAAATTTTATTAGGTAAAAAAGTCGAATATCAGCAAAACATAACCTATAAATTTTGTTTGACTGTCAACAAAACATAACGTTATGAAATGTCAGTAAGTAAAAAAGTTGAGTATCGGCAAAACATAACCTATAACTTTTGTTTGACTGTCAACAAAACGTAACCTTATGAAATTTTATTAGGTAAAAAAGTCGAATATCAGCAAAACATAACCTATAAATTTTGTTTGACTGTCAACAAAACATAAAGTTATGAAATGTCAGTAAGTAAAAAAGTTGAGTATCGGCAAAACATAACCTATAACTTTTGTTTGACTGTCAACAAAACATAACCTTATGAAATGTCAGTAAGTAAAAAAGTTGAGTATCGGCAAAACATAACCTATAACTTTTGTTTGACTGTCAACAAAACATAACCTTATGAAATGTCATTAAGTAAAAAAGTAGAGTATCGGCAAAACATAACCTATAAATTTTTTTTGACTGTCAACAAAACATAACCTAAACATTTTACAAAAGGCCTAAACCAAACTGACAAAAAAAATTTACCTAGGAAAATATAATGGCAGAAATTAAATGAGAGGGCCTTCAAGAAATCCTAATAAAAGAAAGTGATTTTGTAACAACAGAAATCAAAGAACTCCAGGACAAAATTGGTTTGAAAAGGGGAAGTTTTTTTGGAACAATATTGTCTCATTGCAAAATATTGTGTATATGTATATTTAATAAGTTATGCATACATTTCCAGGAAAACAAAAATAGGATTAAAGTACATTCTTAAGTCAGCAACTTTTAACTTATTTAACCAGCCTTCTATATATCTCCTACCATTTAGGAGGCCCTGTTAGTGGTACCTGCTATAATAGTCGGCACATCATTGATAAAACTCATATGACTAAAACAATTATTCAGTTTTTTTTATGCCAAAATGGAGCACGAAAACTGCAAAAGGAAAAAACTGATCAAAGGTACAACACTCTTCCCTATTGATTTTGCAATGATGTTTGAGTTTAACCCTTAACCGGTAAGGTGGCGTCTGATAGACTACTCAACGTCTGTATTTCTAAATTTTTCTAGTATGAAACCGCCTACAAATCTGTCATGCCATCTAATCTTCACACTGTTGGTGGTCTATCTGTCACCCTACGCTGGCGCTGTTATACAAAACATTATTAAATTAAATTAGTGCCTTGTAGTCTGTCGGGCGCCATGTGTCCGTTCCTGTAGGTAAAATTTTATACAGAATATGGCTGAGTCTTCCAAACGAGTACTTTGTACGAACGAAGATTTCGATAATACTAATAATAACTTCATTATGGTTTTATTGTTTTTCAAAATATAAAGTTCATGCCAGTTTATGAAGATTTGTGTTGAGGTGCACTTAAATTTTGCTAATGATGTGTTTTATGTATAACCAGAAGCTAATTTAGTTATTTTCTTATAGTAATAAGTGTGTACCGGGGTTTTCATTTTAAATAAAAGAAAAGTTATGACATTTGTTGCATTTATTGATCGGTTAAAGTGATCATCTCTCAAATGCCACATGACCGTTTGTGCACAAAAATTCCACCTTACCGGTTAAGGGTTAAGATCCACTTAAGCTGACACTTATTTAATGCCTAGTGCAGGGATCTGGCCTGACGAACTTATTTATAACATTTACAGAAACCTGAAACAATACTGACAAATTTAAATTGAATATAAAAATTCATACTAATGGCAACACCGAAATTTAAATATTTTAAATCACAGTTTGACTCTTTCTTATTTCGACTCGAGTTTTTGGAATGAGTGGAAAAACTATGTCAAATATACAGCAAGCTTAATAATAATCATTAATCAGTAATAAATAACTCACTAATTAACTATTAATAACTGCATCCTTTACAACTGAAGATGTCAACTAAATTTTGCTGATTATTAAATTCATAATTTGTAAGTATATACATATTAGTAACTAATGATTGATAGTAACATTGTGTAGAATTTTTCTTCAAGAAAACAAAATCAGCAGATGAAATTCCTAATATGAACTACAACTCCACAATGTTACAGTTATATTTCTTGCATCAAGTTAATGTTTTAAAATAAATATGAACGTAATTGGTAGTGTTCAAAATAAGTTGTGTACACATATTTATACTGTAATTTAACTGCTTTTACGTTTAGTGTATTGGATAATCATTCCCTTATCAGTGAGCTTGTTTTGATATATTATGTACCAAATGTTGATACCTACCTAAATAAAATAAATAGAGAAGTTGCTTGGATAAAATTATCTTTAGTCACCTATTGTTATAAATTGAAGTTATTTTGAAACTAGGGCTATCACAGGTAGAATTATATCATTGCAGTTTCAGGTGGATATTCCAAAAATAAACACAAGATGTAAATAACTTCATGATGTTACAATTCTGTCAGATGTTCTTTAACCCTACCATTAATTACAACTATATTGTGAACTGGTACAGATTCTAATTTCAAAAGAATAATAATTTGCATAATTAATACTGTAATAATAAACCTTACCAATCATCTACAACTTCTTGCGAGTGCATCATGTGTTTAACACATAATTTAAAAAATAGCATATTTACCTCAGCAGATAAGGGCTTCTGGTGTTGTGGAATGGGGCTGTCAAAAACAGGCACAGGAGGGGTGGTGATAGTAAGCAAGCCCGGACTAAGTTTAATGTCCTTAAAGTCTTTAAGTAATGGATCCATGGGTGGAATATTTTTAGGTTTAGGGGGCGATACATTTTCTGGACACAAGAACACTTCGATCTCGCCACTTTCGCTCTTCATTTGTATCTTGTATTCACCCTCAGGTACACTTAGGGTGCAGTCGGTGGGCGCTTTAATGGCCATCACAGTCTTATGTTTATACCGTCCAATTGAACGCAGGTCCTGATAAGTAATGTACCCGTAACGCCGGCTCTGGCTCAACTTGCAAAGTTCCGTCTCGGCGGAGTGGATCAGCTGGTCCAGCTGATTCTCCCGGTCTTCTAAAGCTTGCACTTCTGTCTGGAGTGCTGAATATGCGTGGCTCCCCTTGGTGCCCCCCTTCCACTGGATGTTGTTCTTAGATTTCTTCTCTAGAATTCCGATACCTTCGAGTACATTCGTGATATCGTAAATTCTGCGCTTCTGCACACCCAGTTCTTCCGAGGCTTTGTTTAAATTTACAACCCCGTTAGGGGAGTGTTCCAGCAAGGCCGTGAACTTCTTCGTGAGGAGCCCTAAGGAGGTATCAAACCGTGTGTGTTTCTTGACTGGAGAGCTTCGTCGCTGCCGCTTAGGTTGGGGGGCTTTGAACTCTTGCTTGATAGGAACCACGATATGTTGCGAGTCCATGTTCAGTCTGCGTTTTACGGCGGGAGCGCTGACCGGAGGCAGAGTGGGCATGATTTGGTTCTGGGGTGTAGCTCCGTACCCATGGTCGAGCAAGTGGGGGCTCGGGGTAAGCTCCGTATTTATGGCGGTCTTTATGACGTCCATCTCTGGAGTGGAGCTGGAGGGTATTATGCTGTACCCCCCAGGGCTCTCCATCGCTGGTCGACGAACCCCACGACGCATTGCCATCCTCAAATGTCAATACATCAAGCTTTTTCAAAATGGAGGACGTTTGTAAGCTCAATTTGAAATAATTCGAGTCGGCCGTTATTTACTTCCGGGCCCCCGGTTCAAAATCTGCAGAAAATACTCGTGTAAGAACAATTTTAGCGAGCAACAAAATAACAACAATTCCCCTACTCGAAAGCCAACCGCGAGACGGGGAACGTTTTTTAACCAAATTCGGCCCCGAAAACTCCCGTTTGCAGGTCGAGGCTAAAACACAGGGCCTGTTTAACTAAACTAATTACAAATTGCAATTACATTCCGGCCGCAACCCCCGCCGGTTACGCACAAATACGCAACGCCACCCTCTCGCTCGCAACCGTCATCGCGTATACGCAATCAAGCAAACTAAATAAGCAAATACTTACGGATTGCGAGTCCCTGACCATCTACAGCACTATACGGGCTAGCAACCGGACAAGCGAAAACCTTGCAACCCTCCCGGAAAAGCTACATGTTCCACGGCAGTTCGGAAAATGGTCGCCAAGCCACTTCGATGAAGCAGCTATGCCTGATCGAGAAAACAAACCAACGACGCCGCTTCCGATTGTGCGAATGCGTTCGCGAGAACGCGACCGGGTGCAGCAAAAATGGCGCTTTCGAACGGTGTAAATTTCAAGAGTGTGGCAGTTTGCTAACCGCCATAAAAAAAATTGTAAAGTTGCAATGCGATTCACTTCGGCGTGCACTACCCAGAAAGATTACAAAACATCTGCCATCTGTACCGGGCTGTTGGCGCGAAGCGTTGCGCATGCGCACGGAGCCGCTCCTCAGATGTTCCCTTACGAAAACGGATTTTCAACCCCCTTTTAAGGAAGCGCTGGGAGAACGGGGGGCTCGAAGGAGCGAAATCTGGACCGACAGGAATGCAAATGTTCACAAGGAAATAAACGCGGGGCTGATTCCTCCAAGTCCGAACGGGTTTTTAAACCCACCGGACTAACCTTCTTGACTCCAGAAAAAAAGATAACGAACATAAACAAACATGGCGCCAGTGGAGCGGGGTAATCGAACCCTGATATCATTCTTATGTCATCTTGAAGGGTGTTCCACGCGGACAATGTCCTTACACTCGACGCGTTAATTAATGCCACGTTATACCTACATTTACTGTTACTGGAGTTTTCAAATTTTGAATATTATTGGAAACCGTTTAACGCTTCAGTTTAAAAAAAATGTAATAATTAGCTAACTCCACAAAATAGAAAGTTATTTTAACACTATTTTCTACTAAAAATTTTAAATCTACTAAAGGTATTTTCCATTTTGAACACCCCCTACCCCCAAACCACTCTCTGCCTAAGAGCGAAAGTATACGTTCCGTATTTCAGAACTTGTCCAGTAAATTATCAATTTTCCCAAGGAACGCTGAAGATGTCGTTTATTGTGTTGGCTGTCCTGTAAACGGCCTATTCACATTAAATACGGATATTTGTTATCAAAATCAATTTTTAAACCCCTATTTGCGAATGATGCGAGTAGTACGGAATATAAAAAAAATCATTAACCGTACCATTTGAGTCAGTTCTATTAATTATGTTGTACTGACCTAATTATAATAATTGTGGTAGTTAATAAAATAATTGCAATAAAAAAATATGAAAAATGCCTGCATAAAACATGTCATAAAAATGTTTGTTCACCCAAAAGAATCTCAATACATTGAAAGAATTTATACATGTATTTACATACTGTTTACAAAACAGATCAATCGCAGGAGTTCGTTTAAAAATATATGGTAAATTTAAAATATCGCCCATATTTAATCAACTGTAAATATCTTATCTAACTTCTGGATAACCAGAAAAAAAGAAAAGAAGTACCTACAAAATGTATTCGTTTGCAACGTGCAAGAAGTAGTGGCGGATTACTGAGTAGGGGCGTAACGTTTCACCTCGAGCTTCAAAACGCAAACTTTTTGCAAAATTTTGATTATTTTCTGTAAATAATACGAGGATTGATCACTATGGGAGAGTGAATCAACAACCCCCCTTATGGGGGAGCCCCTTGCCCAACAATGGGATGTTGTGGGCTAATAATAATATTAACAAATGCGCAAGAAATTCCCGCTTCCTGTGAGCTTTAAAACGTTAAATTTATCTAAGTCATTTCTTTGTCTAGGAAAATATTCGGTGCATCAGTATTTATCACTGATACACACTATTACTTCATCGTCGTTGAATCGTACTTCACGATTAATCGCTTGGAAGAAGGTTTTATGAGCTAAGGATGTTACCATAAACTTGCAAAATATTGCTGACTCCTCATAAAGTAGTAAATGAGACATTTCTAAAACTTTATTTAAAGAAAGTGTTTTTTGAAAAACGTTTTATATTTATTATTCTGAATGTCAGATATAAAACATATTTTTCGAAAATTTTATAACCAACGGCAAAAAACCGCATTTTTATGCTTCTAAGAGAAAATAATATGTTTTGCTTAAAATTGGATTATTATTTTCAATGAGAATTGGTATATAGATGTATGTATCTGTCTACTGATTTCTATCAAACCACATACAGCATGTGATTTAGTTTTGCAAGGCGATTAAAAAATAAAGAAATACCAATTTTTTGATGAAAAAAGTTCAAATAAATACTTCCCAGCAAGTTATTATCTACAAAGTGGCCTATTTTTGTACAATTGTTTTTGAGATACGACGTCAAGCAAGACTACCGCAAACACGAATTATTGATTGTTTTCAACCATTTCTGCATCGAGGTTTAATAATACCACGGGCTTGTATTAGAGTAAAACCGAAAAAACATAAATTACTGAAAAAAATTTAAATATATTTGAAAAACAGACGGTTCAATTTTGATGAAATATTAAATACAGAGAACCTTAGAATTAATAATAAAGAAATAGTAAAATAATTGCAACACAGAGAAGGTAATGTTAATGTATGGATTTCATTTCTGTAACTTTTTTCCTGAACTTTTTTTGGCTTGCTTTACTACAACCTGCCAATGTAAACGATTGTGCTTTAAATTAATACCAGTATTACCAGGTGAACTGAATTAGTTTTAAACTAGAACTTACACAGGACTTCTTGCTCAAATTCATATGTAACAGTGTAACCCGATATTTTTTACGGTAAAAATGGTTGAAAACATCACAAATTCGATTTGAAAAAGTTTGTAACTTCATAACTCAAAAATAGTTTTACCGTAGTATTTTTATATGAATCAGTATGTATATCTGAACTACCCATTACAGTGGCGGCTCGCCAAGTGAAGTAGGTGAAATGCCTCTTCACCTAAAATTTTCATTCAATTGCGAATATTTATTTAAATTACATAACAAATTATTTATCGGCATTACACCTATTAGGAGTCGTTTATTTATGGCATACATACTTGTAGATACAATAAGCTTAGTGAAAACAAGCACATTACATTTTTTCTGGTCTCCTTGCGTTTAAAATTTAAATTTTAAATGCAGTCCGTCGAGCGTGAACGCAGTGACCATAATAAACCTTACCTACAACACTCGTGCAATTGTAGTGAAGAGTCAGCCTCAAACGTATTTTAACTCTGCACTTACACCTCCGTTGCCATGGTAACGCCTACGTCAATATCTGCAATTGGTTCACGGTGAATGGCGCAAGTGCAGTGTTCAGTTGCAATAAACCGCTGAACTTCATGTTCGGGTTTGACCATCGGTTTTTAAACTATTTCAACAATTTTGAATATACATTTTTAGTTGTAATATTTAATGATATTTTCTCTGTCACCGACATATTATTTGATGTTCTCCATAAGAAATAATTGATATTAATTTTTTTGTTACAAAAATAAATAAAACTATTTAACTATTAAAGAGGAAAAGGAATGACGATTTCTTTGATACCCTCTTCGAAAAGACTACGGAAATAGAAATAACACAAATCTATATTTCTAAGCGCCCTAAGCGGGAATACGCTAGCCTTACAAATAATGACATTAGAAGAAAATATAGAATTTTGTTTTATGAAGTACTGGATCACATTGTAATGGAAATGAAAGTAAGGTTTCAAGACTGCGATAATTCGAGCAATATGATTCGAGTTTTCAGTCTAAAGCATTTGAAAGTTTAGGTCAATTTTATGGCAAAATATTTACAAAAGGCCAGCTTCTTAAAAACGAATTAAAACTTCTTTATGCCGATGAAAGTTACCGCAATCTACGGACCCGAGAATTACTAGAAAATCAAATTAAGTATTTTACGAAAACATAATAAATAATGTTGCTGCATTAAGGAACAGAAGGATAGACTTGGTCTACAAAAACTAGATGAGTTGACATTGAATTATATTTTTTCTGTTTGTTATTATTAGGGTTATTACAATAACCCTTCACCTATTTTTTACCCGCGACCCGCCACTACTACCCAAAACAACTTTCATTTCAATAATGTTATTTGTATCAGAATTTGTAATATCAATTAAATATTATATTCTGTTTATAGAGGGCGATTCCAAACACGTGAGAAAAACTTTAACCGCGTATAGCTGAAGATATTTAAATCCTAAATCATAGGATCAAAGTTTTCTTACATCAATGCACTCAAATGTAAATAATATTTTTGTTTCTTGTTCTTGATAAACTTCATTGTTTTGGAAAGCTAACAGTCCAATCTTAATTTCTAGTTTAGAAAAACGTGCAAGTAACTCTGAAATACAGCCCAAAAGTTAAAAAAATAGTTTAAAGATGTATGTACCTACTTAAATTTAAATAATTTGAAAAACTGAATAGTGGTTCAGAAACTAAAAAAAAAATTAGGTTAAATATCTCGTTTTCTCATATTCTAATTTACAAGATTTTAAATCAAATGTTTCACTTTTGGGTCAAATTTCATCCACTTTTCACACTCAATTGATCATTTTTCTCGACTGGAAGTTAAGCTTGAACTGTAGGCTTAACTTATTTACATTTTAGTGAATTGACGCAAAAAAACCTGTGAAGCGCCATATCTCCGTAACTGTGCCGAATTAAAAAAATTAGTAGTTGGTTTAGGGGTTAAATAACCTCAGCTATATGTGGTTAACGTTTATTTGGAATCATCCTGTTTATTAATGTTTTGAATCTTTAGCACTGTTAAAAACTGATCTGATTTATATTTTTCATAACACTTTGGGCGTTTCTTAGTGCCTTAGCCTTAATTCGCCACTACCAAGAACTAAATAATATATAGTAACGTTATACACATAAGGTCATCCTACAATAACTCAGAAACAGATAGTAAATTAATTTAAATGTAGAATACGGTTACATCTTAAAAATAATTCAAAAATTGACGGTTAAACCTACTTCATATATACTGAAAATCCGAAAAAATAGTTGTCTCGCGTTTTTACTGACAAGAAATGGTAATTTAATTAATAAGCGATTTCTAAAACAAAACATTAAGGTTAAAAATATTTCCAAATTTACTACCAGGCAGGTATTCACCTGAAAAAACTTTTTACCTCTGTAACGCTCAAAATGAGAAGCAGAAAATATTCAAGACATAATTTCTCATATTTACAGCCTTATAAATACAAATTTGTATTGAATCTCTATTCACCAAAGGTCTACAAACTAAAATTAGGGTCCCTGAACAAATTTATCTTTCACCTAATCCCCATACAAGCTATTGTTGGAGAACATTTCCAGGTGTAGGGAGAAGACAGTAACAGGGGATAGTTGTCTCTTTGCTTTGGAAATTAGTCTTTACAGATAATACAGGGTGTGGCAGAAGCTTACGGTATTCTTATTTTACAATAGAATTGAATAAAATTTATAAATAAAATAAAATAAAAAGTTACATTTTGTTGTTAATGTTGTTATTAATTTTATGCAAATTACAAAAATTTAAATGAATAGGAATATGTTAATTGTATTTTTGCAGATGATGGAAAGCTGATTAATTTATTTTTTTTATTCCGGTACTATTAATAACCTTTGACGAAGTAGCGCATACAGAGTGCATTAAAATCCGCGATTATGATCTACAAAGTATGATATAACATCGTTACGTACTCTAAATGCTGAATTTGGATTTAGAGTGACATTTCAAAGTTAAGATGTTAAAAAAGGTTGCAAAATGGAACACTACAAATATTTAAATTCCATCAACCTGGTGCAAAAGTTTAATTAAAAATAAATGAACATGTTAGAAGTTTGTAAATACTTCCAAAACTAAATTAAATTTTTTTTTGAAATCCATTGAGTTGCCTTTGGCAACTCAACGATTCCGACCCCACCCAGGGTCCCACCCTTGAAAACCCCCATGCCCCAACTACAACTACGACACCACAAACATCCTGGGAAAGTGCAGGATTCTAACCTGAGCAATTTTTACAGAATTTCACTGAATGTGTTGATATGCAAACGAGCATGACTTTATACTTGACATAAAAACGTTAAAAGTTCAGAGTTAATATTTTATTTCAAATTTTTACTCTGTTATTCAACAACTTGTTTAGCAAAAGCGGTTAGATGCTCTTAAATTGCTTAAACATTTAAACAGAATTTCAAGGTTTTGTTTATACCTAATAAGATTAAATTCTGGAATGGAAACATAAAAAATATGTACTATGTATAATATAACCACTTCTAAACCTTCATAAATGTATTTTATAAACGGCGTATACTTTTATTTATATTAATATACGAATATTTCTAACGAAAGTCAAAATTATCTAGAACCGTCTGAGATACCTTTATTACACAGTGTAGTTCAGACATCACTCTTTGGACAATATTTTTTTATATAATCCTAATCTTAAATACCTGGCTACAAAGGAGGAAG
Organism: Limonius californicus; assembly: GCA_014611495.1. NCBI lineage: Eukaryota > Metazoa > Arthropoda > Insecta > Coleoptera > Elateridae > Limonius > Limonius californicus. Next base: position 11,411 of record JABXWE010014540.1, on the reverse strand, counting down.
AAGATCGCAAACAATATAACCGATACATACATAGTTAAAAAAGAAATAAAAAAGTGGAAAAAGTGGAAAAATGAGGCATGGGACAAGAAATGCGGACAAATAAAGTCAATGATAGGAGGATCTAGGTCCAGAGAAGCTTGGAAAACTATAAACAGCTTAAAAAAATACAAACGAAGCAAAAAAATCAATCCAATAAAAACGGAGTAATTGAACTACTGACAGAAAATCGAATAGAATTTTTGGACACACAACTAGATGCGGAGGAAGTAGAGGAAAGTTAAACAGAACAAATTACTGTAGAAGAGTTAAAGAAAGCTCTACAGAATATGAAAAATAATAAAGCACCAGGGCCAGGCGATCAGCCTATCGAGACATGCCACAACAAGAGCGCTAGAAATAATCTGAAATATATTTAATAAATGCTTAAATCGGGAACATGGATTGGAAAATTTCTAATATAAATTCGATTTACAAAAAAGGAAATAGAAACAATTGTGGGAACTATAGAGGAATAAGCGTAATGTCGTCCGTTGGAAGATTATATGGAAGAGCGCTTAAAGCAAGAATAGAGAAAGAAGCTAAGAAAATAGAAGAGCCAAGCGGTTTTAGACCAGGAAAATCGTGTACAGATAATTTATTTACTTTAAGACACTTAGCAGAAAAAAATCTGGAAAAAGGGAGAGAACTCCATGTTCGTTTATAGATTTAAGAAAAGCATTTAATTCGGCCCCCCTTCAAAACTATGGATTACCTTAGAACAAGCAGGCATAACCAAAATGTACATAAACGCAGTAAAAACACTATACAGAGAAAACCAAGCTGTCGTAAAAGTCGGCATCAAATCTCTTTACCATTTCCGACTTCAAAAGGAGTAAAGCCGGCAACCCTTTTTAAAATTTACCTGTGTGCCGCCTTAAAACATTGAATCAGAAAATGGAGTCCGATGGGAACATGGCTGGGTGAAAGCCCGATATATAGAGTAAAGTCGGCATATATGGAATACCCATTCTTTAAATCGCCATAAACTGAACCCTAAGGTGTTAAAGACTATAATATTTTAAGAATAAACACCTTATACTGTCTTCTAGTAGTAACATTCAATAAATTAAAAAAAAAATTGTTTTTGGAAATTTGGCATAGAAATTTAAAAAAAAAATGAATTTTTAATCGATGAATAAAACTGGAGGGTAATATGGAATAGAGCAAAAATACGCAACAACACTAATAAAATATTTATCAACATTTTTATTGTAGGGAACAAAGTAGATAACTATTTACAAAAATCACATATGAAAATGTATCCTTCAGCACTCGTACACTCTTCGTGAGCCCATCCATTGCAGATAACACACATCACCCATATTTCTTTGCTTCGGCTCATGGAGAAGTTTTATTGACAAAAAATACATTTTGCATCTTCATTGTGTGGCTTCGTAGTATAAGAGCTTAATGGAAGATCATCATCAGATGAATCATCAACTACAATTTCAGATTGAGATTCAGAAGAACTAGAGGGGACACATTCTTTTCTGGGTTTAAGTTTCTTAGTTTTTATTCCACTAGGTCCAGCTTCATCAGTTATTTTTCGGGTAACTTTTTCTCGTGAAAGATTAATCGATTGTTCTAATTCTTCCCTATCAGGTGTGGATGTAATTATTTTGGAACGTCCACATTTTCTTCCACGAGTTCCTATCTTCTTTACTAATTTTGGCACTGGAACTATATCATTCGGAAGGACATGGTAGAAATATTGTTCGCCACATCTGTAGGTCCAATATCAGCAGCTAAATTTCCATGATCTTTTTGCACTTCGCCTGCAAACTCTTCGTCCGAGAAAATATCTCTTCTTACCGGATAGATTCCAGTTGCCCTAAAACCCTTGACAGCTCTTTCCCCAGACTGCACTTTAAGATAGGCTCTTCCTAATAACTGGCAGACATCAAAATGTGTTACTGCACGATTTTCTGTTCGCATGAAAATTCTCACCTCTTCATTATAAAAGGTTTTTAATGCTCCCATGACGGTCTTATCGAGAGGTTGCATTTTATGCGTGGTGTGTGGTGGCATAGACGAAATACTCCTTAGACCTCTCAACTCAATGGGCAGCCGGTTTCGGGAAATTTAAGAAGGGGCTGTTTTTATAGATGGCGTAGCATTCGAGTTTCGTGTTATATGGAGTTGACCAAATAAACATCTTGAGGCGAAAATTAAACAAAACCCATCTGGACAATCACCCATGTCGAACCAGGCCTATGGCCAGGTAGAAAAGGGTCACTCAGCTGTTTCAGTACTCAACTTTCATTTTCTTGGCGTTTAGGTATTTGTTTAAGTACTGTAGCGCACGCGCACTACATTTACATCTGATCGCCTTGCTTTGGGTTATATACATATATGTTTTTTGTTATTTATTTATTAGTTACCATTTTTACAATCAATTAACAACACGTTTCTCCTAATGCTCGCTTTAATTCTAATATATAGCATCTGGAACCAACCAGATCGCTATAGTACTCATATATAAACAATAAGGATCTTTTTTGGGAATGTTCCATTTTTTAAAATAATTGTTCAATTGGTGCAGAAATTATAAATACGGTAGGAAAGTGTACGGAAAAGTCTGTTTTGGATCTCTATGAACCCAAAAAGTAGTTTTTAGAAAATGGCTGTCCATGGGTATGTGCGCATGTTACCGCCGATATCTGCGAAACGACTGGTCCGATTTTGATGAAATATGAAATGTAGGGTTTATTAAAATTATATAGAATTTACACTTGCTTATCATTGAAATTTTATCTTCTAAATCACTTTCCACTTACAACAAGTTGATTAATTAATGCTCTATGAACATAATAAAAATAACTGCGAAAAATTCAGTTAATATTTTTATTACAGCTACAATACAATGTTGTTTTATATACAATATACAATACAATACAAATATACAATATCCTACTATACAAATATACAAAGAATTAAGTAAATGTTAGGAATCTCAGGTGTGAGATAATTTGCGAATTTTGGAATTTCATTTTTCTACGATTCTGTTTGCAGATGATCGAATAGTTATCGCAGAAGATCAGCAAAAGATGACATACATGCCAAATAAACTGATAGAAGAATACAATAAGTGGGGTTTAGCGGTGAATACAGAAAACATGCAGTATATGGTCATAGGAGGAAGAGGACAAGATATAGAGCTAGACAACGGAACAATAAAAACTGTTAGTCAGTATGAATATCTGGGAGTTACAATATGGGAGGATGGAAAAGACGACACGGACATAATGAAGAAAATAGACAGAGGAAAGGATATGACAAAAACACTACATCCAATCTTGTGGAATAAAAACCTAACCAAAAAAAAACGAAAACAAATATATTTAAAACAATAATAAAACCGGTTATGACATATGGGTTATAGACAAAAAGATGAATCATAAACTACTCTCAGCGGAAATGACATACCGGAGAAGATGTTGTGGCCTAATCTTGTACGATCACGTTAGAAATGAAGATATCAGAGAGAAAATAGCAGTCAAAGATACTATTATGGATAGGATAAATGAAAAACAATTAAGGTGGTACGGGCATCTACGCCGAATGAATGAAGAAAGAATACCAATAAATGTATGGAACTGGGTTTCAGCACGAAGAAATAAACGAGGGAGACCTCGGAAGAAGCGGATACATAACATAGTTAGGGTGTACAACGCAACAGTAATGGCTGCAGTTCACAGATATGCTTGGAAAACCGCGTCCTAGATCTCGCCCAATCAAAACGAACCAACAGTTGTCCGTTAAACATTAAAAATGAAATATTGTTTTCAAAAGCTTTATGCATGATTGTGAGCGTTTTCGCGCGCTTAGTTAATCTATTTTCAAGGCAGTAGGTTGTGTTTTCCACCTATGTTTTTGTAGCAACAGCTGCAAGGCGGTTAATCGCCCAAAAAGCCCATAGGCGAGTAGTAAAAAATGGGAGGTAACCGTACGCTACGTAACACAAACGTGGAATTGTTTTTGTTTACACAACTCCACAGCAGCAGCATTAGATAACAGCCAAATCAAACAATAGGAAATTCACTTGCAATGAAAAAAACGCGTTTATAGCGTTTTTAATTTTATTTTATTGTTAAGATTGTGCAAATATTAGATATAATAAGCAACTCGGGGGTTAAGTTGTTACTAAAATGACTCAAAATAAACAAAGATCAACGTTTTTTATTGTCACCGTAGCTACACTAATAAACCACCTTCTAATATACACTATTCACGATTAATTTGGCATCCAGTAGGCTGTTTTTTCTTAAGTTGCATTTCTGAAATTTTATTTGATTGATTTCTAGCAATGTTAAAATGAAATTGCCCTGTTGCCAGCTCTAGAGTCCCCTACTTTTCTAAAATAATCTAGTAAGTCTAGAATTAATAAAACACATAATATATTATACCTACTTAATTGTCAGAATGGTGAAAGTTATTAACAAAGTTACTAAACTGCAAATTGTGAAAGCTTTCAACCATTATAAAAGAGATAGGGCAGACTTCAAACGATTTATGATTATAAATCGATTAACTGATATATTTGGGGTAAGCATGTATTATTTCTTAAATATGCAATTGCAAATTACGTACATATAATTTTAGGTGTCTGGGCGTTCTATAAGGGACATTTTATCACAAGGACAGGACGTTTTGCAATCTTCCATTTGTAGTATACGCGCTAAGACGCTAGGACGTTTTCTTAAATTACACGTTTAGAAAAGATTTGCAACACCAAATTTGGCAGTATCATCTGAAGAATGAACATTTTACTCTCGACAAACTCTTGGCTGACTCTCGCGAAAATTTGGAATCCAAGGGGGGCAGGACTACTTTATTCAAAATTATTAAATCAATGGGTTACAAACACAAAATGGTGAATGGGCGCAAAATTTTATGTGAACAAAAACACGTCGTTGCATCCAAAATTAAATTTTGGAGACAATTTCTCCAATATCAAAATTCTAGTGAAAATGTGACATTCGTGTACCTAGACGAAACGTGGATCTACCAAAATGGATCCGCGAGTCGTCAATGGGTACACGAAACCGATCTTAATAGTAGCCCAGCCAAAATTAAAAGTGAGGGGAAGAGGTTCACGATTTTGAATGCGGGATGTAATTTTGCTTTTTGGAAGGGTGCGACATGTTACTAGACTTAAAGAACAACGACAGGGACTATCATAAAACTATGAGTGGGGAAATGTTTCAAAATTGATTGGTTAATCAGCTGATTCCAGCTTTGGACAAGTTGCAAGGAAAATTTGTCGTGGTTATGGACAACGCACCTTATCATTCAGTGCAGTTTGACAAGCCGTCCACATTTTCTTGCAAAAAAGGCGTATTGCAGGAATGGTTGGTTAACCACCACAATGTCGAAATTCAGGGCAAAATTACTAAGAAAAAACTTTGGAAGTTAATTAAACCTTTTACAGCAGACGGAAATAAAAAATACGTAACTGACGAAATTTTGAAAAAGCGCAACTATGAGGTTCTTCGATTGCCTCCATACCATTGTCAATACAACCCAATTGAAATGGTGTGGGGGTTTTGTGAGACCTATTACAATAAGCACATAAATTCGCAGCCAAAGTCGAAAGACATGGTTGCAAATTTATGGCGTGAGGCTCTTTCAAAATGTACCCCCGACATGTGGCAAAATTTCTGTGAGCATTGTGAAAAAGTCGAAAGACAAGGTTGCAAATTTATGGCATGAGGCTCTTTCAAAATGTACCCCCGACATGTGGCAAAATTTCTGTGAGCATTGTGAAAAACTTATTTCGGAAGACTGGACAAAACATATGGAAAATCTATCGTTTGAAAATATTCCTACTTTCATTATTTCAATTGGGGAATTTGATTCAGAATCGGAGGGTACCGATGATTCAGATACTTCTAGTAATAGCATGAAGGTGGAATAGGGTAGGGGATATTCTTTTGGCATCTAAATTGTGAATGAGTGTTTTACAGTTTTTATATCGCCCGAGAAAAACACTGACCTCAGTGGAATACGAACTTGGGTCTCTTAGCACCATAGACAAACAGTCAACCACTGGACTACCATAATATCAATTTGAAACATGACCGGCATGGACGTTAATTCTTCTTAATTTGCTGCAAGACCTAAATATAGGACAACAAAGAATGGTCTGGAATATGCTCATACAAGGTGATTTTTTAAAAAGTCAATTGCAGTAGCCTAGTGATTGTCCCGTCTATATTAAGCTTTAGAATCTGACAATATGAAAATTGTAACTGTCACACAGTTTGACATACAGGTAAATGTCATTCAAAGCTCATTACAGCTGACTGCAGACGGAATAGCTTTTTTTCTAGGCTTGCTGCAATTGATTTTTTAAAAAATCACTTTGTACGATTTGAGTTCAGAATTCTCGTGTAAAAAGAACAGCAATATGTATTTGGTATGTGTTACGACAACATTTAAATTGTAGTTATTATTTTATTTATAATGGAAACATTATTATATCTAAGTATTATAAACCAATATTGAGCAGCAATAGGCGGACGTTAAATGAACAAACAAGCTCCACTGGCAACAGTGCCTGCTTTCAAAAAACGTAACCTCCATCAAGAAAAACTAGCATAACCCAACTTAATTAATTGACAAATTTCAATGATACCTCACATTCCCCCAGATTTCCACAGCCTATTGGATGGCAAATCAATCGTGAATAGATTATATGTGGTTTTTATAATTTGTAGACAGCATATTCAAAATTATAACAGGGTGTATAAATTATAGCAAAAATCATAAGGACTGATGATAAAGAATTGACAAAAGTAACGCAAAAATACAGTAAAATTAAGTTACATTTACAATACACTTGGGAGTTAATTTTTCTCCTTATTACCATCCTTTAAGAATATATTGCACACAACCCCAATGTCAAGATTGATCTAATTTTCATAAATTGAGAACAATGCCGAGACTCTGCAAGTAATTTATTTGGTCGTATACTAATAGTATTGCTTTTTGCACTGGCCGAGGCTCACTTCCCGGCCTCCAAACTTATAATCCTCGACCAGTAAGCTGCACTTACGACCCTTTATATTTCCTATTAGATTTGTCTTGATAATAATGCTTCTATATTTTGAATTTAATTAATTTCATCTAAATCCGATAACCGATTCCTGCTTAACGGAATATTACACTCGAAATTTTCAAAAATATCCCAAAATTCTCCGAGGCAAACTGTCACTATGACTAAAAATAATTTTGAAGTAAGGAACAGTGGAGCCGGCCTCGGTGGTCTAGTGGTTAGGGCATTTGCCTTTAGATCCGAGGGACGCGGGTTCGAACCTGGCTGAGGTCGGCGAGATTTTTCTAGCGGGAAAAAATCTGAAAATGTGCCTTCTGTCAGATAAGAAGTAAAGCCGTAGGTCCCGTGCCACTGCGATGTGCGACACGTTAAAAATCACTACTGGAGTTGGAATTACCCCAGATAGGCAAAATTCTTAGTCAGGGTGTACAATGGGCCGTATGGCCTAAGTGCATAGAGATGCTTGGAAAACCGCGTCCTAGATCTCGCTCTTCCAAAGCAAGCAAGCAAGCAAGGAACAGTGGCGGCCGGTGAAGTTTCAACAAGGAGGGGTGTATTTTAATTCTAATAACAAAAATCTATGTTATTATAAGAAAACACTCACCTGAAATTAATGTGAAGTTCTTAAAAACACGTTAAAAGTTTATAAATCCATTCTTGTAAATTATTATTATTATTATTATCGTGATCCTCGTTTGTACCGCTTGCGCAGTGTCGAGGCGGTGTGGGGCAAGCCTAAGCTAGTTTGTGCTATGCACAACAGGGCCGCCTCTGCGGGTTACCGTGTTGGTGCGAAACCATGCTTGGCTTGCCTGTTGTGTGTGAATGTTTTTGTTTATGGTCTTGTTACTCCTCTAATGCGACCGTAATTCGAGGAGTGCCATTAATTTGTACCCCAATGGCAAATGGAGACCGGGACTAAGTACCGATCCCCCAGGGAATTGGAAAAAATTTCCGACCCTGGGGAGATTCGAACCGGGAAGCGTTTGGACTATTACATCCAAAGCTTGGCTGCTCTACCACTGAGCCATCCCCGCCCCTTTCTTGTAAATTGCTTTCAAATAATAATATAAAATGGTCATCGAATCAATAATTTCTTAACAAAAGAATAACACACCCAAAACATTTAATTTTTCATCGAAATAAATTTGTCTGCAGCGTTTTCTTCAAAATTATCAATATCGTTAACTAAACTCCTACTGATAAGACATTATAGCCAAAGCCTTCAAGCGATCGTTAAGCATGGTGTTTCGTAAAAAGCTTTTTACATGCTTTAATGTGGAAAAGCAACGTTCGGCTTCGGCGTTTGGCATAGGTGTTGTTACAATAATATTTAGAGGTCTCAGTGTTTCCATAAAAGCTTCTTCAAGATTAATAAAAAAAATGTTAAAATATTAAAAATTTGTAGTTTTTCCTCAATCGAAAGTCTTGAAAAGTCAATCTTTAAAAGGTTATTAACCCTATTCATTGTTTACTCGTCACAAAACTGCAGTTTGGAATAGAAAACTTTAAGCGCGGGAGAATCTGTTCGGCTATAATCGCTATAATCAATAATCATAATATGCGTACGGTCAGGCGATGTTTGCCGAATACAGAGAATCGTGGGGGCCAAATAGAAGCCACCTTCACGCCTGTCTATTTAAACTCGCAAGGTAATCACGAACTTTGCGGCGAAAATCGCGGAATGGATGACAATTTAAACGTTAAAACGTTAGCTATAGAAAACAAACTTCTGCAGACTTAGTTCATTTTAATTATTATTTAAATACAGAGAAGAAAAGATTAATTTTAATATTTTAATCAGGGAGGGGGTGCACCCGTGCCCAGTTATTCAAAAACCGCCACTGATATATAGAGTTAATAAATGAAAAAGTTACGAAACACTTCGCCTGGAGTTGTCTGTACTTCCAATAATAATCCTTACATTGGATATTTAGAAACACAAGAACAAACCAACTATCTTCTGTATTTTTGAACTTTCACATAATGCAAGTACCCTACGTTAATAATATTAAAAAGTATACCTCGCATTCAATAAAAACGACCACAGATTAGCAGCAAGTCGATTCAATTTGGACCTAACAAAGCGTTATAAAACAAAATCAACTACAATGCAGTTTCATTACAATTGATGTAATAAAGTCGTAAGAACTATTTATCAAATATAAAAATGGCATATCTAAGATCAGGTTATTGTCGTCCAACATACTACATTGCAATTGAATTGTTTAACAATCAGTGCTATACTAAATCTGTCATTTCTAAACTTGATAAAATATTTTACATATTCATAGAAATCTTTAAATAGGACGTTTTATAACTGAAACAAAAACGCAATTTTGATAGAACTGTTTTTAAATGATTAATACGTTGCCGATAAATATCAGGTTTTTATGTTTTGCAAGTCACAACTTTATCAACATCCTAAAAGTCGAAAATACTTTTTTAATCTCAAAAATGCTCTTCTTACAGTTGTATTGTTCTTAAATTTAGTATGTATGCCGAAGAACTACTAAAGAATTTATGGTTTAGGTCAGTTGTATTAGGATTTTTAAATAACGAGGTACGTATTAAACTCGAAGTATTCAAACATTCCTACAGGCCTCAAAAGTGAGCTTCATTAATAACTAAAAATTATAATAATTTTTACGCCTCTAGCACATCACAAAGGCTTGATAGTACTAGAATAAAAAAATTATAATACGGTCGCGATAATCCGAACACGCGTTAATCCAAATTCGTGGTAATTCTCCAACAACGGTCGATTCGAGTTCCCTTGTCTCGATAATACGAAAAAAAAAATCGTGCAGTTCCGAACAGCACCTACGATTTCCATTTTGCACATTCCGCTTTTTCGTACAGAGTAAGTGTCCTCGGGGATTTACAGATGTTACATGTTCGTAATGGCAGAAAGGGGAACCACCCACGCGTAGTTACATCTGAATCAATACTATACAGGCGGCACTTCCCCAATAAACAGCCCAGTAATACATATGCAAGTATAAAAGGCAATTTGGAACTGCCCCTTTAGTTCAATTTAAGTAATCTTATCGTGTCATGTAAGCGCCGACATTATGTCGACACGTAAGCATACCACTTTAACTTGTTTTTTTTTAATCAAGTCAATTGTCGGTAATCCGCTAATCCGAACACCCCGTGATCCCGTTTAATTCGGATTATCGCACTGTACTGTATTACATAAAACAGTAACATCTCAATACACGGGAGATGTTGAATAATAATGTTTCGATTTGTAAGTACAAGGCACAGGCGCCGTTAGCCTGTTTGTGGAGAATTTTAGATTATAAAAACATATATAGGCTAGATTTAGGTATTACTTCAGTATGTGCCCCCACCCCGCCTTCCCCGCCCAAAACAATTTATCTAGCGACGCTCCTAGTGTACGGGTGCCAATTTCAAATCCGGAAGGTGTCTTTCATATTTTTTCTGTAAAAAACAGTGCCTTAAATTAGTTCGTCTACTTGCGCACCAACCCTTCCCGAAATAAACTGTCGCTGTTAGTAATGTATAAAATATCCTCGTCTAACATTTTATCAAAATTAGACTAGTCGACGACCTTCTTCGGGAAAGACAGAAGATCATTTCGTATACCGGCAGCGAAACGTATTGGGGCGAATGTTGGATGGAAAATTGCACTCAACCAATTTTATAGGTTGGGCCAGCTACACTGTTGCCCCTTAAAAGTGGTTGACGCAACCCAACATACATATGTCTCAGCAACTGAAATTATTGAATTTTAAAACACAGAAATGGATCGAAGTTACTTTCTGACAAGTTGATCTCTTACTGTACTAAAGTAACAGTTTTACTAATGTTAATTATATTAGTATTTAACAAGAAAAGTACCCATTGGTACAACTGTACTAGACTAAAAAGTAACCAATTGAAAAACAAAATATTAATAAACAGCAACGTCTTATTTAATTCGGTAAGTGTTCAAAATTACCTCCATCCACTTCCATACATTTTCTAAGTTGTTTTAAAAACGATTTTTGTGCTCGAGCAAGCAGTGTAACTTATATATGTTACGGGTAAAACTAGGATTACCCGGGTAAACTGCGTAATACCATAGGCTAATAAATATATAATATAATATATATATAATATATATAATATAATATATATATATAATATATATAATAAAATATTTATTAGCCTATGGTAATACCCACGAGACATGGGTAAAGTCCGAACCTAACCTAACCTTTTTTTTTTTTTTCACATTCATACTACCGTTCCCCCCCGGAACCGCTTTCGCATTACTTCAGGGGGGTGCGGGCGTCCCTTACACACT
>JABXWE010014534.1:0-34186 GCA_014611495.1 Limonius californicus | reverse complement strand
GTCATAACGAAAGTATTATATAATTCCAAAGAAATTTATGTGCAAAATGTTAAATTATTTCTAATATGTATATTGGAAAATAAAAAAGTATTTATAACAGAGTTTATTGATTATTTGTAATACACTTCTAATTTGCACAGTCCTATAATAACTAATCGCTAAAAGAGAAAAACTACATGTAAAATAAATAATAAGTTAATTAAACATAAATAAAACAATAAATAGCTTTAATCTAACTAAGGGCAACTTTTAAAAGGCAGTTCTTTAAAATCATAAAGAAAATAAATTGATTTTAAAATGAAGGTGGGGGCTTCAGCATTGATCGCGCTGCTTTTGCAAGCTTGCTAGATACCACATGGGCAATGTGGGAGCTCCTTTTCCAAACATACTCTCTGGTTTTGTCGTGGTTATCTTTGCTCTCAACTCTTACCTAAGAAATGCAGTTTGAATTACGATGATATTTAAGGGACTGTATTCATAGGCTTACCTGTTTAGGTTGCAAAACTCGAATAGTGTGCAATGTTGCAGCTCCTCCATGAACAATTCGCAAATTCAGCTTTCCAAACATTTCTGTGGTGGTTGCTGTTGCACTTTTAAGTTCTCTTTTTGCACCTCTGCCAAACTAGAACAACAAATTTTTGGTACTTATAATATATTGTACGTTGAGTACCCATAGGATATATATGGTTCACAAATTTTAGTAATGATTTGGTTGAAATTCTCGAGTTGTTTGTTTTTGACGGAACGAGATCTGGGAGTTGCATTCCTATCAGTTGGTATAAAATGTTAGAACGCGTTGTTTTCTGGAAAATTCTTAAATTGCCAATTGTTCCAATTAATTTAAGCTAAAATGGAGTAAATTTATAACTTTCCAACATAAAAGTGGTAGAATTGTGTATACATGGACGTGTAGAATAGCAAAACGTGGATAGTCTTAAGAAATAGAGGTCTCCTGGGTAAACTAGCAAGATTAATTAAGGATGGTTATACAAACTATAAATGCAGACACAAACGGTAAATGGTTTTACATACTTGGGTAGTGTGATTTCAGAAGATAGATCATTACCAATACAGAACAGCGCATAAATAAAGCAAGAGGAGTTTTTGCAAGAATGAGTGGGGTGTGGTGTACTGCAAATATGAGTAAGCGCATAAAAATTAGCTATTTTAACAGCACAGTAAAATCAGTGCTGTTATTATATAGAGCTGAAACGTGATATGCCACAGACAAAATTAAACGCAAGTTACAATCCTTTGTTAATGGATGTCTTAGACAAATTATAAGGTGTTAGTGGCCAAATATAATATCGAACGTAGAACTTTGGAGAAGAACTATACAACGAAATACGCAGGAGGAAGTATGAGTAGATAGGCCATACCTTAAGAAATACTAGAGATACCCCAAGTTGAGCCGCATTAGAGTGGAACCCAGAAGGAAAAAAGAAGAGAAGACCCCGTACCACATGGAGAAGAACAATTGAAATGGAAAGCAATAAAAGTATCGCACAGTTGAAGCCAATAGTCGAAAACAGACAGCAATGGAAAGAACTTATTAACGCCCTTTGTCCCTTAGGGGAATAATGGGACCTATTATTATTATTATTAGTGTTATAGAATTATTATAAGGATTGTTTATTGAAAAATTATTAAATAATTACTTGTTCCTATTAATACGAAATAAAATTATTAAGTTTTGTTAACTTTTCAATGTATAAAGACAATTCCGTCACACCTTAACATCACTTTCAAAACGTGTACAACTGTCCGTAATGATTATAATTATAGTATATGAGAAAAACTTGCAGAGAAGATTCGCTATAGATGGTAAACTCAGAGTTTTATTTGACTTGATATAAAATGACTGTTGGTTGTAATAATATATTATTCAATGAGCGGTAATGCAGGCAATAACTCAGACGGGTGTAGTTTGTAATCGTCCAAGTGAGCTATTGCGATTACCACGAGCTGAATACTATACTTTATTCACGACTAATAAACTGGATTTTCACTATTTAAATTTTATAATTTTCTTAAAAATTGTGAATTAATATCGCGACATTTTAGAATTTATGACTGATATAATTTTGACAAGTTATTTATTTCCATTGTCATTCGTTTGATTGTTGAATGTTTTAATTGCACGGTTATCATTGGCTATCAAGGTGTGCATTAATGAAAATTCTATTTTGTGATTAATTACACTGTGTTGAGTACTGAGTTATAACTCACGCTAAATAGTTATAAGTACAATTACCCGCACAAGCTACGGACGATGAAACGCGTGCTGTATTACCGAGTTCTAGCCATCAAACACTAGAAATTTTTCATATCTATCTGGATATCAATATAATAAATTATTATGAGAATTTAAACAGAAATCAAAATAAAATTAAAGTAGGCACAACACCGAGTTCGACAGAGTCTGAAGATGTTATCATTGCTAACTGTCAAATTTGAACTAGCTGTAGGTTGACAAAAAGTATTGCCAACTTTACATTGACGACTTATCCTAGTTTATTGTTATTATTGTGACATTGACCTCAAGAAAAAACTTGTAATAATGCGGCTTTCTAATCGAAAACTTCTTATAATATTAGAATGTGGAAAATTTTTATCCTTGCCTGTTTAGTATTTTGGTATTGTAGTATTATCATTTTAAGGTCCCAAGTTGCACAGCTAGGATGGCCATTCAAGTACGATCAGTACAGTTAAGCATGGGCTCTCTCCGATTAGTACTTGGATGGAAGCCCCAAGGCTGTGTCAACATGGCGCCTCGTGTTAACGGCGGGCACGGTAATAGTCGGTCCGGCGTCATAGTCGTTAGATGGTATAGTATAGATATTACGAGTGAAAGCAGAATACATATGAGAAGGAGTTTGGCATAAACTGTGAGAGCATAGTGGTTGAGAGATTAAAGGGGCCCCACTACCTCCTGGTGTACAGCGAAATAACCAAACCCGGAGGGAAGAGGAACCCGACACCGAAAGGTAAAAGTGATATGATTAAGAATATATTATTTTTAAAAATTTCTTTTATGATATGATATTTTCTAACTGATTCAGATACCATTATTGAATACCTACTTAATAAAAATTGCTACCATTTTTCCAATAAACATATATAAATACACATACCTCCTTTTCCACTCGCAATGTAAGGGGTCCTAAAATAAAATTAGTCTTGACCGTGGTGTGATCAGCCATCATATTAACACTAACATCTCCGTCCCTTCTTATTGAACTTAGTCCATACAAGGTTGCCCGAGCTTTCTGAGTTTTCTTTGCTTGCTTCGATTTGACCTTATTGTTGTTCTTCCTCTTCTTATTTTTGTTGCTGTTATTTTTATTTTTGCCTGGAGAGGTTCTAATCTCTAAAGTATTGTTTTTATTTTTTACTACATCAGCAATGCTAGTAGTTTTTGAAACCAAAACAAAAGCTGGCTCACGGGCTTCACTTTCAGTTGCTCTTGCGATAGGGTAATTGCCCATTTTGTTCCTCTCATCTGGGGAAGCTAGTGGAGCTTTGTTGGCGCGTTTTGTATTTTTCTTCGTGTTTTTCTTGGTGGACTTCTTTGTGCTATTGCTTTTGTTTTTCTTTGATTCTCCAGTTTGCAATTTGACTCTAACTGGATCGTAAGTAGTAGCTAGGATTTTGTTTATGCGCCCTATGATGTTGTCCACAAAACGGTTGTATTTTGCAATGTACACTGCAGGAATGCGTGTTTGCATTCCACCTAAAGAAAATAGCTGTGTTTATATTTTTAAATTGAAGGTGTATCATGGAAAACACAACATGTGTTTGTAGTGATTGTATTTAATGTGATAATCTTTGAAATTCTACGTGTGTAGTCAAAGAAAACTGGATAGGCACAAATTTTGTTTTGTTTTTAACATACGGAATTATAGGTGATTCATGGAGGAGAACGAGCCAAATTCCAAAAAATGGCAACCCAAAAGGCATTCCGGTATCTAAATTTTTATTGGCGGGTTTATGAGTCAGAGATGCCTACTTGATATGCTTAACTGTATACTTGCTTAGTATACCTCATTAGTGACAGTCAACAGAAAGGCGGAGAAAGCCCTCCTTCTAGGGGCGTTCCTGTACATAGAAAGAGTGCTTGATATCACATCATTTAACTCTATCATGACAGGCACAAGAAACTTGGGACTGGAAGTGACCTGCTGCAGGTTGATAGTCTGCATGCTAAGAGGTAGAGTAGTTTATACCTTACTGATGAACTAGTTACTAGACTATAACAGTCAGTCAGTGGCAGGGGGTGCCCGTGGGTAGGAGTTTTATCTCCCCTATTGTCGAATCTCGTCATGAACAGGCTGCTAGTGGACCTCAGCAGCGAAGGTTTCCCATCCCTGAGTTACGCGTATGACCTAAACATTCTAGTCCAAGGGAATATCCTTAATACAGTCAGGGAACGAATACAAAGAGTCCTGAACGTTGTAACCAGGTGGATAGAAGGAGAAGGACTTAAAGTCAGTCCCCAAAACACCACCATTTACGCAAAAGAAGAATATAGAGGGTTGAGACCTCTATACCTAGGTGTCAAAAAAATCCATCTGTTGGGGGAGGTACAATATTTAAGAGTCATCTTAGACTCTAAACTTACCTGGAGCCAACAAATTAGGAAAGTTATCAGAAAAGCGGTAACAACCCTGCCGGTAGTTAGACGCACTTATGACAAATCCTGGGGTCTCAAACCTAGGGTGGTGCACTCGCTGTACACCGCAGCTTCTTAAGCAGCCCCGCTGTGGTGGCCCAAGGTTAAGTAAGTAACCCCCGAACCAAAACTAGGCAAGATGCAAAAGGCTTGACTGTCTAGGCGTTACGGGGCAAGTGAGACCAACGCCTTTCATAGGAGGCTCCACACTTGAAATGAGAAGGGACCATGTGAAGGTAAAATATCTCATAGCCACACTCTACGAAGTGAAAATTCAGGATCGTACAGAGTTGGAACTACAAAGACAGGAAATTCCTCCTGGTTCGAAAACCGAGACGGGTGCCGGGACAGATATATACGGGGTAAAACCATGAGAAGAACTTACCTTCCCTCTTGACAGGTACTCCTTGGTTTTCCAAACCGAAATATACGCCATACTACAGCGTGCGCAGGAAAATAATAGAAGGTGGGTAGGTGGGGAAGCAGGTAGGCGCATTTATATCCTGTCTAACAGCCAAGCGGCCCTGAAACCTCTATCAAGCCTGAAAGCCTCATCAACACTAGTCAGGGAATGCCATGAAGAAATCAATGACCTGACAGGGCAGAACGCGGTGAGACTGCTCTGGGCTCCACGTTACTGTGTGGCCGAAGGAAATGAAAAGCCGATGAACTTGCAAGGCTGGGATCAACAATTCCCTACTGGGGGAAGAACCAGCTCTGGGGTGCCAAGAAATGCAATCCGCAGCAGTATAAGCGATTGGATTTGCAATCAACATAAAATCTACTGGGCCAACAGACCGGGATTGAGCCACAGCAAGGCATTTATAATGGACCTTCCTCAAAAACAGCTGAAGAACTGCTTCGGCTAAGGCGAGGGAGGAACCAGAAACATCGGTGCAAGTTCTGTGCAATTGCGATGCGTCTGCAAGCATAAGACAACGTATATTCGGGCAACCATATATGGAACCGAAGAATTTCAGCAGACACCCTATAAGAGACTTGTGTACCATGCTACAGGATACAAAGATCACAGACTGGGTGGATTAGATAATCAGGGTGAGCACAATAAGCCTTTGTGCCTCCGCAACCTATGGTAGACGTTTTCGTTCACACTTACTTTATTTAATAATCGTGTAAAATAATACACCAAATAAATCAAACAGAAATTTTTGATTCATAATAAGGTCGATAAAAGTTTAAATGTTGCAGTACTTTGTCAAATGTATTTTGGATTGCCTATTTTTCGAATGGTAGGCTCATATTCTCCCGTGATTCACCCGTTAGAGTGGCGACCTAGTACGTTCTTCTTCAATGCCTCCTATATTATTTAAGTTTCTAAAAAATAGTAAAACAAAAGTTATTCACAATAATGTGATGCATATCGTAAAATTATTTTTGTAGATACAGAGTGTTCAATTTGGGTTGGGCAAACTCTTACCATTTAATTTAAATAATACACCCCATACATTTTTTGAATATTACATTTCCCTTCAATAAGAGATTACAATTATATAGGTTATGTGGACCTAAAACTAAAGGTTTTAGCATTAATCAACTATTTAGAAGAATATTTGAAGAAATGTGTGGCTCTACCGACGTGATACGTTTATATCCAATCAAATATAATTCACTAAAAAAATTATTGAATGTGAGTCTTGAAAATTAATTGTTTATATGTATATTTGTATTTCTATACGGCCGACCTGTACCACAATAATAAAACTTCCAGGGTAATTGTGATTCGTTATCGTAGACAATGCATTAAGATATTCTTTCGCTTATATTTTGCTGAAGCCCTATTATTTATTTAAATAGCAGAGTAGGAAGAAATTTCTTGTTGGCACAATAATATCTAGGCAACGATATTAGATATAAATATGGAGTATAAAACGTTTTGTTAAACTTTTTTCAAGAAACATCAAAAAGATTCTTTGAATTTCAATAAAAAACCAGTGGTATTCGAAACAGCCTGTATTCCCTAAAACCTTTCGATGTGTATGCTCTCTAGCAACTTAGAAATACGTTAATTGATTAATACCTATATTTTCTTCTCATATCACTATAAATGGTGTTTTTAGATAATACATACATAAAATACATCAAATTATGCAACAATATGGGGCGCTGCATTAAAAATATCTAAATCTCAAATATGTTGTTCCATTTCCTATAAATAATTACTTCTAAAGACTACTTCTATAATTTTTTATAGCGAATTAGAGCTGTTTCTATGAAAGTGTTCCACGTGGACACGAATCACACATATTTTAAATATTAATCTAAACATTGAATAAACGTTAGAAACCTTTAATTTAAAACCCTCTTTTACTGGTGAAAAATTATAAAACCATGTAGGGTGTAAGTAACCTTACTGAGCCTAATCCGAACACGCTGTATGTACGAAAATAAATGAAAGTTACACAACACGTCATTGTGAATGATTTCAATTTTTACAACTTTTTTAACTTTAATATTTCGTGTGATATTAAGGAAATACGCTCCATGTGGTTTAGTACAGACCACGTAACTTTTACCCCCTGGAAAATTGTAACCCAACATACAGATATCTAAGCAAATAGTTTATTAATATTATTTAATTATTCAAATAGATCAGAATCAGTAATTTCATACTGATTTTGAGAAGTATTATTGTACTAGCATTAAACTTGGAGAGACAATTTAAAACTTTAGCTAAAGTATACGTATATTAAATATTTTTAAGCGATTGATTGGGCAGGATATAACCTTACATTAACTACGATGCGTGTGTTTTAAACGTGTGCCAACTAACTTAATCTAATTACAAATAGTAACAATATTTATCAGGGTTGTTAAGACATATGTATGTTGGGTTGCAGGGTTAATTTGCCAGGAGCTACCCGTTACAAAGCTCATCCTGTATTTTTCATATAAATTCCACACATGCCACGGGTAAAAATCATTTTGTAAAAATAGCTTAATTTTGAATACAAACAATTGCTGTATACAATAAATCTGAGCCACCTACTTGTACAACAAACAGTTCAACCAAATTGTTTTCAGACCTTTAACTAATTTTAAAAATGCAAATTAAAAGTAGTTTTCTTTTAAGGTCACTTTCTTTAAATAAAATTTTTATTATTAGTACCTACTCAGGTGTGGGCAGAATTCCAGAAACCCATACAGATTAGGCGAATCATTTCCTAGAGAAAAGAATCTACCTGTTTGAATCACTAGCATGACCGACACACTTATTTTCGCCATATCCGCAATAAATAATCATTCAGAATTACAATTGGCCGGTATGATAACCTACATTCTAAATATTGGCAGTAAATCAAGCGAGAAATTAAAAAAGAATTGTGGGAAGATGTATTATGGTGAAAGGTGCATGTTAAAAATCAATAATCTCGTAGTAACCTCCATGAAAATGTATTCAAGATTGATTTTAGTGAACATATTTGTAAATTATTATGAAATTTAAGCAAAACGGTGGAAGTCGTGTTACATTTGATTTTAAAAAAGATTTGCATGCTTGATTATAACAGTTTGTATAGTTGTATTTCATACTTACATGGATATTATTTAAGAGTTAAATAATTGTAATTTAAAACAGATGAAGGTTGAAACTAATGAATAGCTAACCTTGGTGGAATATAACAGTTTGTATAGTTGTATCTTCATATTTACATGGATACTATTTAAGAGTTAAATAATTGTAATTTAAAACAGTTGAAGCATTGAATATTTTACTTTCAATGGTTGAAGGTTGAAACTAATGAAAAGTTAACTTTGGTGGAAAACCACACTGTCCCTTTACATTGATGCGATTCCACCACGGTTTGTTTGCACTATAGAGGAAGAAAAAGTAATATAAAGCGTGGCTTTTTAAAAGTTTTATTTCTCTGTAACTGACGAAGTTTTACTTGTCACTATCAAACTTAGAAAGTTTTAAATATAATATTTATTTACTAGTTATTGCATTGAAAATTGTCGTTCTGTTTAGAAGGCGGATGTAAACTTTTTTTCCTCAAACAGCGCTCATTCAAATACAGTTACCATTCTCTTTTCAACTATGTAATGAAATACAGTTGTTAGACAAAATGCTTTTACCCGAAATATAATTAAATACTTAAATGACAGCATAAAAGTTTTGACACCTTACGTAATTGTTGAGAAATAAATTGAATGTTTATACTTTTATTGGAATGCAAAAAAGAAATTGAAATTCTAATTAACAACCAAAATAAACAATAACAAATAAACGGTAAAATAAACCATAGATTTTAAAAGAGGAAAACAACTTCAAGTACCAAAGAAAATGCTCATAATTCCACCCGTTGACTTCTTGATAGTAAACAAGTCTATCCACAAATTCTCTTAAGACATTATGAATTACAGCTTCGTCAATTCCTTAAAATTTTTGTCTAATACGATTTTTCAGATCCTAGGCATCTTTTGGTCCAGTAGAATAAACTTTTGATAGAAAATAGCCCCATAAACATAATCGAGGGGTGTAAGGTCAGGCGACCTAGCCGACCACTCTATCGGTCCTCGTCTACCGATTCATCTTGCAGGAAAGCAATGATTCAAAAAGTCGCGAACAGAATGCGCATAATGTGGCGATGCGCCATCTTGTTGATACCAAAGGACATTATTTACCACATCCGAATTCATCTTGGACAACTGATAACAACTGAAACCTTCTCTTCGCAATCCTAAAACGACTTTATTTATCTTTTTTCGATAATACTAATACAATTTTGTAACAATGTATTTTCAAGCATTCAATCATTTACTTCTCGCAAATTTTATGTTGTAAAAAAGTATTTAATTATAAATTAAAAAAATATACCGTTCCGTTTAACATTTGGTTCGCTTATACCAAGAGACTAACTGAAAATAATTGCTTTGTCTACCTACGATAAAATTTGTTGGTACTGTTCTATGGTGAACATGATTATTAAATTAAATGGATGTTGTATGTTTTGACATTATAAAATTTATTTAACAAAGCAGTATTAATTTTTCACATAACGCGTGTAATTTTTAATAAATCATCCTTGAAGTAGAAATGTTTGCACTTCCCGTGGTTCGAAGCCTACGTTAAACTGTAGGTCCTCTATGTCAGCGGTAGTTTAAAGCGCGCAACACAATTATAAGAAAGAAGATTGCTAAGAGCTAGTTTTGCAAATTTACAGCAACTTTTACTTACATATTTAAAAATACGGCGTTAATTGGAATCTTTGATTGATATTTTAAGACAGATAAAGATATGTCCCTTATCAACATGCGACATTTGTGTTATAAAATACGTTGTCCGAAAATCGATGAGGTATTTACGTCATCGATATTTAAGTGCTGCTATAAATATTCTCGTTGATTATTCCTAAATAACGTTTATATAATTATACCAGGTAGTTGGCTGGTTGTACTTTTTATGGCCAGAACTTCCATATCTCCAAATTTGGAATTTTTAATAATAACTTTTTTTTTGAATTCAAATTGGTAAACGCCATTAATCACATGATCAGCGCACGAGGTCACCAACGTTAATACTAGCATAAGAACTTCCCTAACAAGAAACTGCAAAATCTCTCCATGCATTTTACTCTCTCTTATGCGCAATAGTAAACCTGTACACGAGAGACAACTAATAAGAGTCACGTAACAGAGAACTACGATAGTTCTTGTTCCAGCCGTAGATTTTTTCTAATTGAAGTATGAATTAATTTGTAATTCTGCAACAACATTATTTTGTTAATGTAGTTTTTATAGTGCGTAGTCAATATTTTAAAAAGTGGTTAACCATACGTTAATTCGTAAATTGCCATATTTGTTTCTTAAATAAGTTGAACTTAGGGGTGTACTTTACCGAGTAAACCTTTTCGGGGGATCGGGTTTCATGGGACACCTCTAAGGAAAGGGTTTTTTGCTTGTTTAGCTATGAAGCCAGTGGTGTTATCTTCACCCTTAAGTCGGGAAGTGGTATATTTTTCAACTCACGAAATCCTAAAACCTCTCACGCGGAAGGCCATTGAAGCAGGACTGGCAAGGGTCCACGTATATACCCTTCATTCAGTGTGCCAGCTGGCTTGGTGGCAGTCACTACCCGGTGAGTACCTGCAAGCTATTGGGGCTGTGTTAGGTTCTAATATGCCACGTCCCAGATTAACTACTACACAATCAGTTTTGCGATTAGTGAACCCAATAGAAGGAACCACTCGAAATGTGACCACCGACAATTGGCCCTCGAAGCAAACCCCTGAAAATCATTTAAACTTTTTGCTCACGTTAATAAATTACTTCCTAGTTAATCATAGTTTTATGTTGTGTTACTCAATTTCATTGTTTTGTTTAAACAAATGGATATGAAAATGAACGATAACAAATAACATTTGTTGATCACTTTAGAGAGGATTGGGGAGGAAAGGTGATTTAATGAAAATTTACCACCTTTCGAGTAGTGTGACAATTCTTCGACCTCTCCACTTAAGGATTAAGATTCCATCAATAATAATAATAAAAGCACGAGTAAAATCAAAAAGTATGTGGCCTTCGCAACAGGGCGATAATGTTTTTCTACGAAACATTACGCGGGCCGCATGAAAGGTTCTAAAGGGTCGCGGGTAGCTGGCCTCTGGGCTAAGGTATTTTCCCTTGAGCAACTCAGGTGACGTAGTCCATATCCCTCAAACGCGCGATAATTCGGGAAATGTTAGAACTTTTTCCAAGAAAAATTTATATTTAGTGGAACAAAATAAGAGATGTATTCAACTGAAACCCACCTTTGATTTAAAAAAAAAAGAAACAATTCAAGTCCAAATAATTACCGTGACAATTAAGGCACCTATCCCATTATTTTACTAACCCACGTATACCCTGCTTATAGAATTCTTGTGGCTGCTGATTGAAGAAGTCTTCCACAGCTATCTGTACTTCTGCGTCAGACTCAAAATGCCGACCTTTTAGCGCCTTTTTCAGCGGTCCAAAAATATGGAATTCGCAAGGTGATAGATCCGGGCTATAGGGTGGATGCTCTAAAACCCTCCATTTATTTCGTTAAAGATTTTCTTTTACTACATTAGCAACATGAAGCCTAGCATTGTCGTGCAGCAAAATGACCCGACGCGTAAGTTTTCCTAGACGTTTTCGTCTTATTGCTTGATGAAGCAAAGTTTCATTGTACAGATTTGCATTGACATTTACTCCAGGTTCATTCAACTCTATCAACAAGGGTTCTTCATGGTGGAAAAAATATGTTAACATGACCTTGCCTGCAGAAGGTTGTGCTTCAAACTTATTCGGTGGTGGTGAACTGGAATGTTTCCACTGCATAGACAATAACTTACTGGATGGCTCGTACTAATGGCACCAAATTTCGTCACCAGCAACTATTGACAGAAAAAAGTCACCACCATTTTACCTATAGTCTGTGAGGTGTTGCAGAGATACGTCCATTCACAAGCATTTTTGTTCATTAGACAAGAGACGAGGAATCCATTGCGAACAAACTTTGCTGTAACCGAGACTACGAACAATACTATGGACAAACCCTACACTCGCACTAATAATTTCTAAAATTTCTCTAATTGAAATTCAACGATTTTCTCTCATAAGGCCTTCCACACATGCTATATTGTGTTCTGTAAATGCAGTACACCGTGCACCTGGTCGCGGCTTATCCATAGCCCCTCTTTTAAATTCTTAAATTTTCGGCACCATTTCATCACAGTTGGGTACGCAATACAAGCATTTCCATACACTGCTTGCATTTGCGTATGAATCTACAATGGCTGCACACCCTCAGGTCATAAAAATTGTAGGGCCGCATGCTGATCAAACTTGGACGGATTTTCAACAACAAACGCCAGATACGTATTAATGTGTTGCTTACAAACACTACTAACATTAACAAACGGCATTTGAATTATTGTATTTGTTTTCAAGGCGAAGTTAATCAAAGATGGGTTTCAGTAGAACAAGCTTCGTGATACGGCTCTAATATGTTTATTGTCACTAATCAGAAAATATAAGGTCATTGTAACCAAATTAAAGCAAACATATTTTTTTCAATTCTATAGGTCAGGTCAGGTAATCAGAAATTCAAAAGTGAATTAGAATTTTAATTTTCTTTTTATTAATAAAAGAAACGACGCACCACGAGCTCGTATTCAAGAAGTACGACCGTATAAAATTAGACTTCCACGGAATTGCTCTAAAAACAGAACCACGCCAAAGTTGTTCTTTACCAGAAACCAAAGCAATGTAACTGTTTAAGGACTAACGATTCCATTCATAAAAGAACAATGACAAAGTTGTCATAAGAGGCGCATTCCCAAGTACTCTTTGTTACATAGTTACGCGCATTTCTCATTCCATTTTACCTCCATACTTTATTTAACATAGAATCCGACCCTGACCTGGTATGGCCACTGACCTGACTTGCATCGTCCCTCTTGGTCCCGTTAAACGGCTAAGTCGCCCACACTCTCCATATAAAATTGTCTTTGAAGCAGTCACACTTGTACTTATTACAGCTAATTGCGTACCTGCTTCCACAGCAATTTCGTCATTACTTGTTTATTTAATAGCCCACCGGGAAACTAAACTGGTCGCATCATCATTACCTTGATGGTTTATTTTTAATTACTACAAGTGTGCTGACCTGGGTTATTATTTCTAGCTAGTTTGGTTTTGGTTACGCTCCGTTGTTACGTTTAATTAAGGTACTTAGTCGTGGGAATATGCTGGTCTTTAATACCTAATTTAATGTAAGCTTTGAACGCAGCAAAATTAATTTTATGTGCGAGCTAGGATTGTGTTTGTTTTATTTTTCATTTTAAGTATGTTTCTGTCAAGAGGTAAATACACTAAACATTCCACATAAGTTAGTTTCCGATTAGTATTAGTTTTACTACCTTTCTAAGATAGGGCGTCCCATGAGTGGCCGATCGGGGAAGTCCCGAATTAAGTAAGCATAGCTGGCGTTAGTTAAAGGAATCTTTCCCCTTGGACAAATCATCCGTACGTAATGAAGAAAGTTGATTGGAAACTGACGACAAGTTCAATAACTAAATGAGATTCGTGGCGTGGAATATGAATACCCTAATCAGGATACCAGAGATAACAGTACGAAAAACAAATAAACATACAAAGTGATTTTTTAAAAAGTCAATTGTAGTAGCCTAGGGATTGTCCCGTCTATATTAAGCTTTAGAATCTGACAATATGAAAATTGTAACAGAAAGAAAGAAATCTTGACGAAAAACCTGTAATTTACTTACCTTAATAAATTACAAATCAGTTGCAACTAAATACTTGTTCATGTTCACATTTTGTTGGGCCAAAATTTTTAACTACCTGAACTGTCACACAGTCTGACATATACAGGTAAATATCATTCAAAGCTCATTACAGCTGACTGCAGACGGAATAGCTTTTTTTCTAGGCTTGCTGCAATTGACTTTTTAAAAAATCATTTTGTAATAGTCCAGAAAAAAAACAACAACATTAGGCAAATGTTCACAGGAAAAGCGAGAAAACATCAGGAATCACTAATGAAGAAAGACTAAAAAGAAAAAGAACACCTAAAGCAGTTCAAGGATCTTAAGTTGCTTTAAAACAAGGAATTTTCCTGAAAACTCGCATACTTTAAATAATATCCATTGTTTGAGAATGAACTTTAAAATGAACGTGGTTCAAGTTATCAAACAGGGTAGTAGCCCATTTTTTAGGTTTTTCAAAGGAAACGTATATAAAAAACTATTATGTTTATAAATTAATTTAAAATGATTAGACCGCCGGAATTTGAAACGTCATAGTCCTCTGACACGCAACGCTTATTGGTTGTGGATTTTATTATCTCACATAAAAGATGGTAAAACGCAAGGTCAGATTGTATAGGTTATTCTCAGGATAATTATTAAAGTAATATTAAAGTTGGTGTCCGCTTGCTCTGAACACGTGATTAGTACTGTTTGTCGTAATGTATTAATGAAGCGATTGATAGTAAAAATTTGGTGTTATTATCTAAATTTTGAAAGAGGATGTTATGACACTAAATAACGCAACAATTCAGACACCATAGAATTAATTATTTTAAACATCAATAAATAAAAAGTATTACCAATAGATAAAAAACAGGATTCTGACGTCACGCAAATAACGTAATTTGAAAAAATTCTAACTTTAATAATTTTGCTCGGGGTTGAAATATCATTTATTTTAAAAATTAAAAAATATGCTATTTATATGGTTTTAGTGAAAATCTAAATGTGAATTTAAAAAAATGATCAACGACTCCAATCTTTTATTTTTACGAACTTAAAAGTTATTTTTATTAAAGAACATTGTAAGTTCTGGGAATTTTTTAACCAAGTATTTGACATAGTCTGAGGACTATTCTAGAAATAGTTACCGTTTCAAGGAATGAATATCTTCAGATTAACATATTCGGAGTTTTCGGAATTCTCATTGGATGTTGCAATTATAATCAAGAATTTGGTCAATTCTATAAGTCTTTAAGAAATTAGTAACCGCAAAGAATATATGATACAGTCTATATAATAATACGGGGGGAGTTTAAAGAGTTTAAGATCATTTAAAATACTTTTCGAATTTGTTTTGAGAGTTTGTTTAATTAGTTAATTAAATCAATCTTATTAATAACTAGTTAAAATTATTGATAATATTGGTTTTAATAATTAAGTATTTTGTTTATTTCCAATGGTTAAAATTATTAAAAACAATTGTTTTCAGTAATTAGTTAATATGAATTTTCCCAAAGTAAAGCAAAACATAATAAACTGAATTTCTAAAGTTTCAAATTTTAACAAGAATTAGAAGTTGCTACATGTTCCAGTTTCTGGTGACGTTTCAAAGATCTACAAAAAAAAGTAGAACTTTCTCAGCTGTATTTTCCATTTTCCTACGTTCCCAAGTGTATTTACATCATATGTTCACATAAATAAATTTTTATTAGATTACAATTCTAAAATATTTTTGAGAACATGGACGTCTGACAATCTAAAAATTTTATTTGTGAATGAGTGGCAATTGGCATAGCCAAGGGAGGGAGGGATTTTGCCCCCATTGCGATTTTTTTAGCAATTTTCTTGCACGAGAAGAGTTGAAAATAGCTGTCAGCTAACTAATTAAACTGCAAAACATTAATCACACTAAATTAGGCACTCACTTCTGCTAATAATATAAAAAGTGTGTGTAAATTTTTTATTTGAAATTAATCCCACAAGTAAATTCCGGCTACGCTATTGTGATTGACAACATGTTATTTTCAGATTTAACAAAAATACAAGCTACTCTTGCTAGCTGTTCTGACCAGTTTTTGAAAGTCGGTTCAATAGTTTGTGATCTACGATAAACCCGAAAAGGCGAGCGAAAGTATACCTAAAATTGAAGAAAGTGGGTGTTATGCCATGATTTCAAAATTTAATATCGTGTCATTTTCACGGATATTATTTTCTTTGTTTTACAATATTTATTATAACAACTGCAACAAGCCACTTCAACAGTATGCCAGGAATCCCTATTTTTACTTACGGTCGTCAGGGTATTTTTATTAATTTTGTACCATGTGGTGGACTAATCCCTGCTAACAGCTTAGTTACGCGAATTTAAAGGTTACAAGTGCACATGCAGCTTGCGAAGCGAGATTTGGTGTTAGACGTTCGAATGTTCAACGCCTACCTTCATTTTTTAATAGTTAATAATTTCATTATAACTTTTTCAACAGCATACAATTTTAAAATGTGTCACCAACCTGAGGCGTCGGTCATAAGCCTTAGAAGATGTAGACTAGCACTACATCAATGTAATTAAACAATTCGTGCTAATGAAAGCCTTAAATTACAATTTTTATGAAACAAAACTAGACTTGATTTTTTAAACCGCTAAGTTCAAAATTTTCCACATTTCGTTTTGGGAAATTTGACACTAAATTGAATTAAAATTTCCGGATATATAATGTCTAAACAAACTTGCCTGGGGTTTCTACAAGGCCTAATATCTTTTATCGGAATTGATAATTTGAATTATATACCAGGTAACCTTCTTAATTAAACATAAGTATGTCTCAATCATTCCTGAATTCTGCCATTATTATCTATTAACTATACAGTTCCTTCCTTATTTTTCTTCATCTTCAACTTTACGTATAGGTCGTTCCCAAGGCAATAAAACGCTTAATTATATTTCCACAACAATGATGAATACATGAATATTACACAATACTAAATGAACCCATATCAAAGTCTACCATACCTACTTCAAAGCCTAACAGAGAGGAAGTGGTAGTTGCAAATGCACGTTCATTATTCGCGTAAGAAAATTAGTGCGTTCAAGAATCCGTCACCACGTTTCGGGAAATCGGATGTTGATTACGGTAGGCTGTTCACGTCCTGTAAACGGTCGTCATATGTAGGTCACCCAGTGACCCTCTTTGATACTTGACTTTCTTGCCAGGGTCGAGCGGTTCTTCTGCCTCAACCCAATTGGTGACTACTGATGTTGTACACGGAAAAGGGGTTAATTCTTTCATGAAATTCGCTAGAAAAGCGAGTAGAAGAACAATCAACAAAATAAGCGTACGGAAATAACGAAATGTGGTGTCTGCAAAATTGTTAAATGAGAACGTGTAACGATGACGCAACAAACACCTGTTACCTCTATAACACGGTTTAACATTCTGCATTAAATAAATTATATTTTGAATTATTTAAAAGGTAAAATCCGATTCAGAACGTACCTAGCTGAGAGATTCCAACGCGGAGTTAGACGACAAACCCGAGCGTTGTTTTTTGGTCTAATTTCCATTCAGTTTCAAGTACAAAACTATGGTACTAAAATCATCCAATAAAAAAGAAAAACACAAAACAATGAGGTTATAATTTGTATTACAAAGAGATTTCAATGCTGAACGAGACGACAAACCTATACGTTTATTTTTTGGTCTAATTTTCAGTAATTTTCCTAGTAACAGTATAATTAAGTCTAAAGCAATGTTACTAAACCATTCAACAAAAAATCAACAAGAAAACTCGCAACAATGAGGCTCTAATTTGAATTAACTTCTACATGCGTACAATCAACGTACCCGATATCTCCAGTAGCTAACTGTCTTAATAGTTCTCCTTGTTTAAAACATTTCTAATGATGCCAACACAACTAATATAAAAAATGAAAATGGCGGATATTACTGCCACATAGGTTTTACAAACATTCCTTCAAGTTTTGTTTTTTGATTTAATATGTATTAATTTTCCTTGTAGCAATATTATTAAGTATAATGTAATGTTACTAGAACGATTCAATAAAAAACCGGCACAATTTAAATTTTTCCATGCATACAATCAACATACCCGATAACACCAGTAGCTAACTGTCTTAATATGTCTCATTTTTGAAAAAATTTTTAACGAAGCCAGGCTAGCCAATATAAAACTTTAAAAATAAAAAATGTTAGCTAACATTGTTTACACAAAAAATTTCAATGCTGAATAGTGCGACAAACATTTGCTTTTTGGTCTAATTTCTATTTGTTTCCGTCGTAACAGATTAAGTGCAATCTAATGTGCCTGAAGTGGCCCAATCAACAATATACAAGACAGTAGTAAACTATGAGATTATAAGTAGAATTATAATACCCAGATTTCTACATGCGTAGAATCAACATACCCGATAACTGACTAACCTAACTGCCTGAATGGTTCTGATTTGTTAAAACAATTTTATTGGTGCCACCACAACCAATATAAAATTATAAAAATATAAATTTCAGACACTACTACCACATCGTTCAACGATAGATTTCAATGGTGACAGGGACGAGAAAGTATCAAGTTCGATTTTTGGTCTAATTTCCATTCATTGTCGTTATACAACTACAAAAAAGGTTGCTGGAACGACCGAATAAAAACAAGTTAGAAAATGCGAAACTATAAACGTTCTAATGTGAATTTTAACACCGATATTTCTACATGAGAAGAATCGACATACGCGATAACTCCATTACCTAATCATCATGATGGTTCTCGGTTTTTAGAACATTTTTGTAATGGCGCTGACATAACCAATGTAAAATAATAAAATAAAAACATTTAATTCAGACCGGACTGCCGAATTGATTTATTCAGAAATTTCGATGCGAGTATGGGCAAGAAACCGCATAAAGCGAGAGTACTAGTCTGGGTCTTTGAAAACCTCCACTTAGGCATTTAACTTAGTAGATTGGCTCAATGAAGTATACAATTCAAAGAACTATTTATGGTTCTAAATAACACAAATAGAAATAAAAAATAAATGTCAGTGTGACAATAGAAACGAGTTCTGAATAATATACATATATTTAATAATAAAAGCAGCTTTATGTGGGTTAGAAGTTTCGTTTTACCAAAAAATAGAGTTCGGTTCTGGCCAACGCTATGACAGGCGTCTAGCAACGAGTTTAATTTAATTTAACTGGTAACAAGAATGTTTACTTTTCTGCTTTCCAATGCATGGAATTTTAAACAAACCAATTTATAATATTGTAGTATTATTTTTTATGTACTGTACGGGGGTAGGTGGCTAAAATTCATCGCTACGTTATTACAAAACAGTTTTTTTTTCTTGCGTTTGAACACCAATTTCAACACTACTACCGTTATCATGCTTGTAAGTTCAAAACCAACTTCTACTTAAAGTTGATGCACTACTTATACTTTTCTACTTAACTACTAATTAACTTAAGAGGTTGTAACATTCTGAACCAAGTTTTCATAAACGATTTCTTAAGTTTACAAATCGAGTGTCAGTTCAAAATGTTACGTATTAGTTCTAAAAGTCAGGTCAAGTCAACTGTCCAGCAAAGTCATGCAGTACTACCAAGTCAACTCAAATCCTACCTTATCAAGTCATCCAGTCATGCTGCTAACTACAGTGTCAAATCAGGAAAAACATCACAAACGTATTACAATACAAACGTTCATGCAGTTAATCGATAATTAATAATGAATTTCGTTAATACTTAGTCTGGCATGATTGTTAAGTGGGAGAGGTTCAAATCCTGTAATAATCTGGATTATTCCAATGTCTCGGGTTAGATGAACACAAAAATTAATTAACGAGCCACACAACCTTTAGTATTTTCATGGAAAACTGAAACAAATATATGTTAAATGAACGAACGTGAACAGAAGCGTGATAAACACATGAATATTAATTTACTGAAACCAGGTGCATTGTTAGTAACCAAATGGTAAAATGATCGTGCATTATCTAGATAGATGTCACAAATAATGGTAATGTATGTACATGGAAAAGAGAGAAATAAAACGACAGTTTATGTAAACAAATATTGTCTATTTCGATTTGCTTTAATGTTTTGTACATTTTAATACAATTAAACAGAAATAAATTTTATAAATTTGGTTTGCCACTGCATTGTGACATTTACCTAGAATGACTGCATCAGCACTAGTTTAATAAATTAAATAAATAAATAATACATTACATTAAAATCTACAGACTGGCGCGATTGAATTGAATCGGCTTAAATTGCTACCATCCTTATTAAGGAATGGCTTGTTTTGGTAAAATCCTTAACATTTTAAAACATGCAGACTTCCAAAAGGCTTAAAGGAAATTTGGTCACTTTTAATGGAAAAAAGTCAAAAAAAAGCACAGTCGCTCACTAGCTCTATCTCACTTTGTTCACCTTAGGCGATTTGCGATGGTGGTGTTTGCGGGATTTCGATTTTTTGTTGTGTGACTTATGTGATTTCGACTCACGTGAATTCCTGGCGTCGAGGACGTCCCCAAGGTCTGGCTCGTCATCATCGTCATCGTCATCGTCGTCATCGTCATCATCGTCGTCGTCGTCGTCGTCGTCATCAACTGACAAGTCTGTTATATCGTCGTCGTCATCGTCATCATCGTCGTCGTCGTCGTCATCGTCAGCGGGGACAGGTTCTACGACAACCTGTTGGGGTACATTGTTGGATTCAGCTAGTTCTGTCGGGTCTTTTACAACTACACCCTCTTCTGCTGCTTCAACAAGCGTACCATCGGCGCTTGTATCTGCTAACGGTTCTACACCAGCTAACTCTTCTTCTGGGACAAGATCCTCGGGTTCTGCAGCTGGAGCAGCGACGGGTTGGGTATTCACGGTATTAACTGGTGTGTCATCATCGTCATCGTCATCATCATCATCATCACCTAGAAGACAACATAAAGTTTAGAACTCTTAACCAAAGTAAAGTGACACTTTCAGCTTACCTCCAAGGAGATCGTCGAAGAACCCATCCAAACCGTAATCATCATCGTCGTCATCATCATCGTCATCATCGTCATCGTCATCATCGTCTACGCCTAAGTCCAAATCATCATCGTCATCATCATCATCATCACCGGACTGCCTTCCAGTTTCCCTATCCTTGTGCTGGCTCGGAGGAAGAGGAGGAGTTACAATGGGTTTGATATCGGATTCGACTGCAGCTTTTGCTGGAATTGGCGAGGATTCTTTTGAAACTTCGGGTTGTTGTTTCAAAGGTTGCGCTTCAGCAACTTTCGTTTCTGATGATGAAGCTTCTTCGGCTTTCAAAAGGGCGGCTTCTGGGGCGGGTTCTTTTATGTCGGATTTAAATACACCTTGAATATCTTCTTGCTTTTTTCCTTCTTCTATGACCTGTGATGGAGATTCTATCGACCTCGCTTCGTCATGCGCTGTTATCACGATCGGATTTGCTTTTATGCCTAATATTGCCAGGCAGATGACTGCCGTTAATAAATGTAATCTCATTGTGTGCCCTTTTCTGAAAAATATATTAGAATTTTAACTAATATTTAAAATGTTTACAATGGATGTTGTCTTTTACAAGAATTATTGCAGAATTCTTTATTGTAAAAGATTCTTTACACAGAGACCATAGAATGGAATACAAATTACTGGTAAATCTACATTGAAATTTTGGGGTTATAGGGGTCTCACTGGTTAAGTAACAAATGTTTGATTTAATTTAGGGAAAATTTTAAGGAATTATGGGATTTGGTATCTAAATCATTTTAGACCCATGGATTACGTGTACGAAAAAATTTAAAAAATTCGGAAAGTAGAAGTCTTAAAAGAGTGTCCAACAATTTCAAAGATATTTGCAGGCTGTTCAAGTAAAAATTCGTTGTTTGGGTGAAAAGGAAACTGGCATTTCCAAATAATAGTAAGGAAATTATCTAAATTTAGTTTAAAAAATCAAAAAGTCTGAAAGAGGATCTTTCAAAAAAATTCAAATTCTAACCTTAAAATTGTTCCTAAAATAGAAATTTTATAAACATTACATATGTAATGAAATTAACATGAAAGCTTGAACATTCTTAGAAATATTGTTTGTATTTTTTAAAAATTGATATTTAAAAGAAACTGATTAGCTAAGCAACCTCAAATAAGTTTTTATAAATATCTATCTATAAAACAAAATTCAGGCACATGTAAAAATACCTCGCATTCAAAAATATTTAGACTCAAAACAAAACAGTTTACATTCTTGCAATTTCAAAAATGCATTGTCGAAGCAGTAGGAAAACTAACCAATTGTTTGCAAGTTTATAAAGATATTTCTGGGGATTTCTCGAAATTTCTGTGTGCCAATCAGTTCAAAAATTGTAATTTTGGAAATACTACAGAAGTATTGAGTCTGATAAACTTTGGATGTCAACCATAATAATTATAAAAAAAAGATATAATAAATTCGTATATAAAGGAATAATAAATTTAGATAAGAAGGAAGTTTTGCTTCCGTATGTGATAATATTCGGGGATTTACTTGGAAATTTTAAAGCTTTTTTTAAAACAATTTACTTGTAATTATTTCTGTGATATTTCAACTTTCCGCATATTGAGAAAACCCTTATTTGAAATGCCAAACAGAGGTAACAATTTTGCATTTAAAATATTAATAAAGAAAAAAGAAATACCACTCAGCTTTCCACACAAAAAATGTTATCAGTTATACTAATTGCACGAAGCACACTTTTAACGGAAATTTATTCAAATGATCGGTATGACACCATTTAACTTCCGGATACCCTTGAACCTTGTGGTTCACATTGACCATGACCACACCACCAATGCAATTATAAAAATCACACTTGCTCCGTTCCTTAATTTTCTGAACACGCAAATAATCGCAACTTTTTCGCCAATATTCCTGAGAATTGTGTTGAGTACTCACCGTTCTGGGTCACCACGAAGAAGTAACACTATCACTAATGACGCGGAAGAGCTATGACCGGACCTGACCGCTTCGGAGCGAACGACTAACAGCTCGCGGTTCTTGTGAACACGGTTCTTATACCACAACTGACGTCATGGTGCACTTCTGAGGATGTTACAACAATTAAACTAGTGTTACACGACTAGAAACCGTTGATTTTTTCCAGTACGGTCCTGCCTTTGTTTCGATTTTGAATGGAAAATTTTCTTTTACATCGAAGGTACTGTACCTTGTGTCCAAGATGAATTCGAACGGTCAACGAAAGGTGTCTTACTTCCTTTTTGATTTCGTGACGGAGAAATTTGGATGTTTTTATTAGAAGGATTTAATTTTTAGTTTCCAGACACGCAATTGCAATTATTCCGAGAGTTATTTATAGGTTTCCTTCAGACTTCCTGCCAGATTTTTGTCTACATTCTGCAGGTCATGGTCAGGTAGGCAGAAAAAGGGTCTCTTTGTTGGAATTCGAGTATTACGAGACTACGTTTAACGATAACAAAATCAATCCAATTATATTTTTAATTAAATGTTTAGCAATTTCCTTATCCACTTCTACATCTCTATGGATACACATAAGAACAATCAGATATCATATTTACTTTTTAATTTATACTGCTATAACAAAGAAATATTTTGCCTAAACTTAATTTGGATATAAATATGATTATAGTTCGTAGTACTTCTGGTATAACCGGAAGTGATATTAACATCTGATTTTTAAATGCATAGCTGTATTTTCAATCTATATTTTAAGTGCACTTTACAATGACACCCAATTTGCTAATTTTTACTTTAAAAATACAGGTTTTGGATATTCATGCAAGGCTTCAGAGTCTTTTTCCAAATAAAAAAGGGCTTTTGGTAGTCTTCGAGCTCTTTATCAGGTCACTGAGTTCAATCACAATCCATGAAAAGTTTTGATTGAGCACTAATTTTAGAGATGATTTTATTTCCAAAATGCTTACAGGTCATTGAATAACTCAGCTTGTAAGTAAATAGCATTAATGGTTTTTGCGTAACAGGGTATTAGATTAGAAATTTTCAAAAATTCCTTTAAGGTCGATCTTCCTGAATCACGATCAAATAATTGCGTAAGTGTTTTACCCCTTTATCCATTTACAACCAATCATTTCAATCAATGGAAACCATTAAAACCGTTTCGAAAAATATTTTTTACAGTTTCAAAAGCCTTTGGTTAGTGTCATTTTTAGACTTGCTTTATATGTTTACACCAACATTCTAATGGTTACAGGTCATTGAATAACTCAGCTTGCAAGTCAATAGCACTTAATGGTTTTTGCTTAAAGGAGCATTAAACTAGAAATAATCAAAAATTCCTGTAAGGTAGAGCTTCCTGAATCACGATCATATAGTTGCGGTTTACGCCTCTATCCATTTACAACCAATGATTTCAATCAATGGAAACCATTAAACCGCTGTCGCAAAATTATGTTCGAAATTTCAAAAAACTGTGGTTAGTGTCATTTTTGGACTTGTTTTATTTGTTTACGCCAAGATTCTAATGCTTACAGGTCATTGAATAACTCAGCTTGTAAGTCAATCGCATTACTACATAACTACAAATTTTCAACAATTCCAATTAATGGAAATCATTAAAACCGTTTTCGAAAAATACTTTTCGATATTTCCAAAAACTTTGGTTTAGTGTCATTTTTGGACTTGGTTTTATTTTTAAAAATATTTGTTTGCACCACGATTTAATGCTTATAGGTCATTAAATAACTTAATGTACGAGTGAATACCATTAATGGTTTTTGAGTAAACAGGCATAATAAGGATGAAAGTGAAGCTATACACACCATGAAGGAGATTGGCTTGTAAGCCGACGATCAGAGCTTCAGTATTCTTGCTCTCACACTCGGTTGTCGCGTGGCAAATTCTTGACACGTGGTGATGTGGTGTGAATCACGCAGTAGACAACCGCATTCTCACCCCTTGTTCATTCCAACGCAGGTATCCACTTCTTTAAAGCGCTGGGTAGGACGTCCGCCAAGCTTCGAGGCGGGGATTTAAACTCCCGACCTTCTGCACCGGAGCCACTAGATCACACTGGCGCTCAGTAAAAAGGCATTAAACTAGAAATTTTAAAAAATGTGTATAATGTCTCATAGGCGAGCTTCCTTAATGGGTAACAAATAATTATGTATGTCTTCTATGCCTCTACTGCTTAACAACATTTATTCAAAATCCGTCGAAAAGTATTTTTGGATTGGAAATTGCATTCACGGTTGGTTTGTTTTCAAAATATTGTAATACCCAACGAAAATTAAATAATTTAAATCATAATTCAATTGGATTAACTATTTTAGGGCAAGTGGGCCTTCAAATCCCTATATTTTTGTTGCGAAGGAGTTTTTCAGAAAATAATATTTAAAATATTCTGGTGGTCGTAATTTTGAACCTAAAAAGTTTAGCAGACCCTATTTGGTTTGTATAGCGGTCCTGTTTCAGTTGCCGAATTAATCATTGAAGATTAGCTTTTCTGGAAATGTTGATGCCAAGAAATAAGTCTAACTTCCACTTTCGGCTACGGACTTACAAAAACTAGATTCAAAATTTCATCAAAATCGGTTTAGCTAGATATATGGGCGACCACACGACCCACGCAGACAGTCGTCTTTAACTAATAACTTTTTTTGGGTCCTGAAGATCCAAAACGGATATTTCCCGTAAGTCAAATTCTAATTTTTTGCATGAAATCAATTCTTTCCGTATACAGTAGAGTCTCGCTAATCCAAACTTGATGGGACCCGACCCCATCCGTCAGCTTTAAAATGTCTGCAAAACAAGTTTTAGATGGGTAAAATTATTAAAATCGATGTTTTTATCATAAAAATTACTTTTTCAATTTCAATACTACAACGTAGGCCTATCTTTTTAACCTACGAATTGATTTAGGATAAAATTAGTTTTTTTAGTCCGGATGTCCGGACTAGCGAAGTCCGGATTACCGAGACTCTACTGTGCTTCCAATATGGGAAAGTAAAATGAGATAATCGTTAAACAAAAAGTATCATAAATCAGGTTGGGATTAGTCGACGGACTAGTTTCCTTCGCTCAAAAAACTTTATGCTGATGTCTCATAGAAATAACTAAAAACGAAAACAGATCATAAAGAAAATACCAATGCAATTACAGAAAAAAGAGCAAATACAGACAATGTGATTAATAAAATAGAGCCAAACTATTTCTTGGATAGTATAATTGCTATAATTGCGAATAGAATTTCCGGAAATAGCTTTATGAATGCAAGTTGATATTTTACGGCTTGGAAATGGAATGAAAGTTATATCAGATTATCTTTAATTACGACTAATATACCAGGTGTTCGCCAAAATGAGATCACCTCGATTAGAAGTGGTACAAATCGAGTATTTACAGTACTTAATTAAATTTTGAAAATGTTCCATCGGTATGGGCGTTTTAAAAACTTCAAATTTTAAGGTGAACCTTGCAGTATAAAATGTAAACAAAATTCCTACCGGTATTCTTTAACGATATTAAAATGTTTACGCTTTTTAATGGCGTTTGGCGTTACTCTAAACATCCCATCTGCATATGAGGTCAGGAAACGGCCTTTATTTGAAGACAAGAGTTTTCTTCAATTTCTCTATTTTACTCACATCCATGTGTACATTTTTGCGACGTTAAATATTATTCAGACAACAATAGAGGCAAATTTATTTTTAGAATTCTAACAGAGGAATACTTTTCCTAAAAAATTCATGACTAAACAATTTGCATAGCACATTTTTTCTGTCAGTTTATTTAATCCAACATTAATGAACACATCCATATGCAGAATTGCGTGTCGTCAAAGTTCTACTAACCTTAAAAATGTTTCGTTCTGCTCGAGTCTATTCCGCATGGTTTAAGAAGCCGCATTATGCTCGTATTATTACAATACCTCTACATGATTGAACAATGATTAAAAAATTAATCTATAATGTTGAAATAATTCACAATAGATTGCCTTCAACATAACCTCAAAAATGCATAAGTTTTCAACTAAATTTAAGAGGATTCTTTTGTTTGTACAATAAAATAAAGTTTCTAAATTTAATTCTGAAGCCAATTAAACATTGTCAATCAAACACTGGTATGGTCCACATTGCTTGACTTTCATATTGGTCGTTTATCGGACAACCGGGAGGTTTAAAAGAGTTTAGAGAAAGTTTTGAATATATGAATAACGGTGAACTTGCTTTAACCATTACATTAATAAGCAATAATCACACGTTTATGGAAGCTTACACGTAGAGGACTTGAAGTCTGACATAAAATCGTTATTTATTATAATATTCTAATTTTAATAAAACTTTTGTTAATATAACTCACACATTCCAACTTACTCAAAACAATCTTCCGGATACAATAAACGTAGGTACACGAAGTAAATGTTTGGATTTGCATTGTTTGCTGTATTGTGTTTCCCACCCTTACAAGAAACAATAAGCGAAAATTTAAATAACTTTAGTTTTTCCCGTTTATATGATTGACAAAATATTATACTACAAGCAAAATTTACGTAAAAACATGTGTAAAGGATTGTAATTAAAATATCGTACGCGTTTTTGGATTCCTTTCTGCGTTATATGTTCCAATTTTGAATAATATTTATGTATACAGGGTGTCCCGTAAGTTCCGGTAAAACGCCTCGTAGCGATATTCAGCAGCGCATACTGAACACAAAACAGCTAAAATTTTTATTTCTTTGATTGATTTTTTGATTCTAAGATTTTGTTGAAAACACGAGATTTAGATTTGGCATCCAGGCAAATCTAATCAAGATTGATAGTAATTTCTATTTAATTTACTGCTGTACCTAATTTTTCTGCTCGTCGTTGTAAATTCCATTTCACTTGCATTACTGGAATTCACATTTTCTGCGTACACTGACATGATTTGGATTCTTGGAGAGATTTGTGGTAATTGTAATGCAGCGGCAATACTATATACTGAACGCTATCCAAATAGAAGACTTCCAAACCACACAGTTATTAAACAAACTGCACAACAACTACGAAAGAGAGGAAGTTTCGGTCTAAAAAGAGGTGGTGGTGGTCGACCATTTATGGTGAGACAGTTCAATATTGAAGAAAACGTATTAGATTTAATTGAATGGTAGCCTACAAGAAGCTTACGTGTTATTTTTCGGATTGTAGACATACCAAAGTCACAGAATATTACACGACAAAGGCCTACATCCTTTTCGAAAAACGAGTACATACAACACTTATTACCACAGGATTACAATGCACAAGTTAGGTACTGTGAATGGCTATTAAATCAACATCAGGAAAATCCGAATTTTACAGGCAATATTTTGTGGACAAATGAGGCGACATTTACAAAGGACAGAGTTTACAATACTCATAATAATCATGTGTGGGCCGATGAGAACCCTCATGCAACTTATGTTCGAAGTCATCAATATCGATACGGTGTTAATGTTTGGCCGGGCATGGCAAATAATTATTTAATTGGTCCTTTTATTCTACCGAACCGTCTTAATACTGAACATTTTCTAAATAGAGATTTTCAAATGCTATTGGAAAATGTTCCACTGATAATTGGACAAAATAAATGAAACCACAAAGATGGTGTTCCAATCCATTATGTAATCATGGTTCGAGATTGGCTTCATTTTCCAGATCGGTGGATTCGTCGTGGGGGTACTATAGCTGGGCCGCCAAGATCACCCGATCTAACGCCCTTAAAATTTTATTTGCGGGGTTATCTGGAGGATTTGGTATATCTCACATCAGTGAACAATGTAGACGATTTAACAAATCGCATCAACCAAGCGGTTACAACTTTAAACAAATAAATACCCCGACGAGTACAAAGTTTAATTGCAGTGAAATGTGCAGAATATTATAATATTGGTGGTGGTCATTTTCAATTAATTTACAGAAAATTTTAAATTCTGATCTGTTCCTGTTTGTTATTTTTATTCTTATTGTTCATGAGTAATATGTGTTTAGGTACTAAAAAAATTGTTAATTACTTTATGCACTGTTAAGCGGCGCTACGAGACATTTTATCGCGAATTATGGGACACCCTGTATAATACCAATTACAAAAAGTTTTAAAGGTGCACTTTAAATAATCTTTATGTCATATCTCTAGAATTGAAATTATTTGTGTCGTGATGATAATGAGCATTGTTCTAGTTTCTGTACTGTAAATAATATTTTAAAAGTTAACCTATATAACGAGTAAATGTTTGCTGTTCTAAAAGTTTCGTTATATCCGGATTTGACTGTAATTCGAAACAAATATGTAAAAACCAAATTAATGCATGTCCAACAATGTTTGTAATATGGTTCAAGAAGAAACTATTCCGATATACTTCAACGGTGAAAAATTACCCATTATTACTACAGAGTACGAGAAAGAATCGTCGATAGCATACTGAACATTAACCGATAATTATTTAAAAGAATTCGGCCTTGCTCTTGCTCCTTTCCGTATATTTGTAGGTCAAACGTACGTCAGTAGGTCACACACTTTTCAATTTCTAAACTAGTTTTTGATTTCATTCATTTTGTTGTAATGATTAGTTTGTTACGGTAGAAGTTTACGAGTATTTGATATAATTAGAAGATATTGATGGTGTTCTTTATTTAAAGACAGTAATACAATTATTTAGAACTTAAACCATGGTATAGTTGGCAATTAAATTTCGCGGACTAAATTTTAATATTACTTATTACAAACAGATGGCAATACATTCGACTAGCAATTATTTTTAATTATAATAATTGTTTTGCGAATTATATAAAAATCAGCATTGTGAAAAGTAACACATTTAAATTTTTTTTTAAAGAATAGTTTAGAAATTTAAGCATTTAAAATATAAATTTAGTAACGCCATGAATTAATTTGAAATTTATCCGATCCGATTAGTGATTAGATTAGTGTTTAGGAAACGTTATTACGTGACGTCAGATACATTGGGGTGGACTAATAAGACAATGCTAAACGTCTTTTTTACATTTTACCCAAATTCCAACGCCTTGCAAAAGTAAGCCGGAACTCACCGGAACGCTGTTCCGGTAAATGATTTGGAAACGGAACCCGGGTCCGGTTTAACGATGGAAAGCGGGCGGCGGGAGGTAGAAGCACGATCAACACTCGTCAGTTGCAGACACCAGCGTGTACGTCACACGCAAGTTCTGTTTCGCTTTTTTGAAGCGCTCAACCAATTGAGTTCTGGCAGACGTCTTTCTAGTTTCACTCCTGATTATTAGGCAAAATATATTAAAAATATTTACAAGTAACTGCTTTACATATGCGCTATGTAGCCGCTCGAAGAAGAAGTAATCAGTATGTTACCGTAATTTTCAATTGTGGGGCAGCTCACCCTCCTCCTAGAAGAAAATACGCAAACCGAATTCGCATCCCGTCCCGACGTGTATTGAAACCTAGAGCCATCTGTCATGAAATCTCAGAACTATTTCGCCCCTATTCTCCTTGCACCC
Organism: Limonius californicus; assembly: GCA_014611495.1. NCBI lineage: Eukaryota > Metazoa > Arthropoda > Insecta > Coleoptera > Elateridae > Limonius > Limonius californicus. Next base: position 3,761 of record JABXWE010014534.1, on the reverse strand, counting down.
GAAGACGCCAGATGGCTCTGGATTCTGAAAGCTTCTAATAGCGTTGTACCCAAGATGCAAGGTTTATTAACTCTTAACTACAGTAGTTAATAAACCTTGCCCAAGATGCATGGAAACCAAGCTCCACCCCCTTTGTATGCTGTTGTCACTTGAGTTTGATATGGACGTAACGAAATGTTGGCCGCTAGATGGCAGAACCGACGTTCGAATACTTTGAAAGACTTCAAATTTGTCTGACACACGTCAAATTATTACGAATTTTTGTTAAAATGTAGCAAAAACGGTTTAGTGTGGCTGAGTGCATTTACCTTGCGGCATTTACAATACGTCAAAACTGCGAATTATATAAAATACAATCTACTGCAGAATTGTAGCACTAAAATCTGTTTCGACGTTTCTAGAAACGCATACCGAAATGGCCTTTTTCCCTGTATTAACATGGTTTTCTTAAATTTGTAAAGTAAGTTAGTTCTGTACATTATTTTTATTATTGCTCTTGCGTGATCCATAAGAACGAATAAATGTGTATACATATGTATATGGTAAAATAAATATATGTATACTTATGTAAGGTTTGTACATGCAACAGTTCTGTTGAATATTTATTAAACATGTTTGCGTTTTGTAATTTTTGGACCAAAAATAGAAATCCAAAAACGTTTTTCCAGGGCATGACCTCAGCAGCATTTTGGTGCAAATCTAATGTAATATTCTATATCCGAAAGCGATAACAAGGGTTTTTCAATTTCCATCATTGCCATTCAACAGCTAAATGTAGTAAATTTACAGGTTTATTATATAAACATTGATAAACAACAAAAGATTTATCTTCAGCGAGTACCCAGTACTTTGAAGATCAGTTTGCAGATTGTTTCCAACAGTAAAATCGCAGTAAAAGCAATGAGGGACTTGGTACTTCTGAAAAAAACGCCGCTACATTAAAAGGCAAAAACTAAGGATTTAATTGGAACCTCCGCATACATGTATGCAGAAAGTAAGCAAACAACACTTTTGTTTCAGAAAGCATATCAGAGTTTATTTTATATTGTACATATTTGTAGTTAGGGCAACAGCACACTGGATCTTGATTTCGGACTTGGCTCAGGTCTTTTATTCCAGAACTTCCAATAGCGAGGAATTTATGAGCTCCATTTGCTCATTCATTAAAGGTGTGTTTGTTAAAATGTGTTTGTGAATTTGAAAGGCCTTGAGTATATTCAATTTAAGTTTATCATCAGCATCACAGAAGTGTAAAAATGTTATTATATTATTTGATGTCAATGCATGATTGTGTTCTACTAAGTGTTTAGCATAGTTAGATTTTTCTGAGTGTTTGTATTTGAATGAGGATATGTGTTCTTTGTATCTGGTATCAAAATTTCTAATTGTTTGACCTATGTATACATAATTACAATGCGAACAGTTTAATTTGTAAATACCTGATTTTAACAAATTATTAGTTCGGTCTTTTGCGTTGAATAAGGTGTTGAAAGTGTTTTAGCTGTTTTATAGATTACTTTGTAGAAGCACGACACATCAGGGTTGTAAAACCATTTATTTAATGTTACAAACAATAATTAACAAAGATAATTACAGCAAATACAAAAAGAAACGCGGTGACGTTTTTAACGGCGTGGGTTGTTACCGAACAATTTTACGCGAATGTTTTTGTTGTATATCCAAGGCTTGCTGTAGCATTTTCTTGAACGCAATGGCGCGAAGTTCAAATATTGTAAAGCGGCACATCACCCCCTCCCCAGTGAAGCGTCAATACTCGCAAAACGAACTGGTAATTTAACTGTCCTGCCTGATTTCGTTTTTGTTGTGGACTGTTGTTTTAGCACTTGAGGAAGCTGAATGGCGTTGCGCGAAGGCGCTGAATTGACTGCTGGGGGTTCGCCTGGAGGCTGAGCGATGAATGCTGCTTTTAACCGGTCAACGCAAACGTTGGTATTTCTGCCATGTAACATTATTGTAAATGTTTTGTTGTTTGGACGGGCAGCAACTTGGTGTGGGCCGGTATATGGCTGTTGTAGGGGACGTCGTATGGTATCGTCCCGCAGGAAAACGCGGGAACAATTAAGCAGCTCCGTTTGTACAAAAACTGTCTGCGTGTTGTGATGGGATGCCGGCACTGCTCGGAGTTCTCGCATCTGTTTCCGCAGAGTTTGTGCAAAACTTGCTGGGTCCTCGGAGGTGTTTTCGCTGAAAAAAAATTCTCCGGGTAACCGTAGAGCTGTGCCATAGACCAATTCAGCAGGGGAGCCTTTTAAATCGTCTTTATAGCTGGCTCGAAGTCCCAATAAAATTGTAGGAAGCACGTCCACCCATCTTTCGGTTTGATGGCACATGATGGCAGCCTTGAATGTTCTATGCCAACGTTCTACAAGGCCGTTACATTTAGGGTTGTATGCTGTAGTTCGGGAACGCTTCGTACCTAAGAGATTTGTTAAATGGTTCAGTAGCGCTGATTCAAATTGTCTGCCCTGGTCTGTTGTGATTGTGCGCGGCGTACCAAACCGTGCTATCCAGCCGCTGTAAAATGCATTCGCTACGGTCTCGCCGGTGATATCCGTCAAAGGAAATGCTTCCGGCCATCTCGTAAAGCGGTCTACAACAGTAAGGCAATATCGGAATCCTCGGGATGGTGGCAATGGTCCTACTAGATCAAGATGAATATGTTCGAAACGCTCGTTTGGAATTTGAAAAGTTCCAATGGGGTTCTTGGTGTGGCGTTGAATTTTCGAACGCTGACAAGGTATACAAGTACGCACCTATTCTGTGACATCTTTGTTCAATGATGGCCAAACGAATTTTTCCTTTATTAAACGCAATGTAGTGCGTTTGCTGGGGTGCGATAAGCGGTGAATTGTTCCAAAAACTCTTTCTCGTAGCGTTTTAGGCACATAAGGTCGAATTCTTTCCGCGGATATATCACAATATATAGGAAAATTGTCATTAACAGGAGTATATTGTTGTAGCTTGAGTGATGATGAATTTGCTAGGAGTACTTGCAGTTCTTCGTCAACGTCAACGTCGGCGACGGTGTTTTCGGTACCAGCGATATAAACAATTTCTGTCGTGAACTGGCCAATATAGTTCAGGTGTCGTAGCTGCCGAGGAGAAGCTTTCTCGGATTTCTGCCTAAATGCAAAGATCAGTGGCTTGTGATCGGTTTGAACAATAAGTGGTCTTCCTTCTACCATGTACCTGAAATATTTAATAGCAGAATACATAGCAAGTAGTTCCCTATCGTAGGTGCTGTAGTTCTTCTGAGCGTTGTTCAGTTTTTGCGAATAAAATGCCAGGGGTCTCCACTGCCCACTCTGCTGCTGTTCAAGCACTGCGCCAATAGCGGCGTCAGATGCGTCCACGGTAATGGAAAGCGCACCGTTTTCCGCTGGGTGAGCCAATAGAGTTGCTTCCGCGAGTTCGCGTTTACACGATTGAAAAGCTTCTTCAGCTTGCGGTGTCCAATTAATCAGTCTCTTGTCGTTGCGGCGACTGTCTTTTAAATATTCATTTAAAACTGCTTGAGTGTTAGCAGCATTTTTTACAAATCTTCTATAAAAATTGATAATACCTAAAAATCGGCGAAGTTCAACAATGGATTTTGGTTTTTCCATGCTGGTGATTGCTTGCACCTTGCTAGGAAGTGGTGTTGATCCATGCGCGGTGATTAGGTAACCAAGATATTCTATCTGTTGAACTCCGAGGACACATTTGGCGGGGTTGACTGCAATGCCGTATTCATGGAGGCG